>JAUTWP010170038.1:0-10305 GCA_033042655.1 Cyathermia naticoides | reverse complement strand
TGAGATCGGGTTATTATTTGCTTGTATTTAAATTTTCTGACTTCGGTGGTATTTAAAATATGTTTGATATTAAACATGTGATAAGTATCTTTTAAAATATGTAAAGAAACGTCTTTTTTGGTGTGCTGTTTAATACTCCTTTAAGCTGCATAGCAGACCTAGATCAATAGTCAAACCTGTTTTAAGCAGCCACTTAAGCTGTGACACTTGCTAAAATCATGCAAGATTTTCAACTTCTATCCATGTTATTTCCACACGTCAAGTCTCTCTCGATTGGTGTGGATATCTCTAAATGTGCAAACAGCTAGTCTTTGTGGAACATTCTCCCATCTGCAGTTTGGGTTATTTTTCATTCCAACCAGTGGTCCACAACTGTTTCATCAAAGGCAGTGGTATGTGCTGTGGGAAAGAGTACCATATGTGGTGGAAGTGAGTTTCCTCTGAAGAAATGTTTCAAAATTACCATATGTATGATGTCCAATAGCCGATGATAAGATAGATACAAATTAATATGCTCAAGTGGTGTTGTTAAATAAAACAAACTTTACTTTTTGTGGAACATTCATTTTACATACAAACGTTACACATTAAGTATCAAGCACAGTTTTATTTCTGAAACTGAATCTTACAGACAATTTATTCCCTATGTTCACCAATACGTCTAATAGCCAATGATTAAAAAGCAATCAATGTGGTCTTGTGACAGTGTTAAATAGAACGGGGCTCGAATTTTAGAATTTGTAATCCAATTTTGATTTTTTTTTTACCATAGGTAATTTTGATTCAACTGACGGCAATTTGTTAAAAACTTAACTTTTGCAACAAATAAACATAACAGAAGTTATTTTGTCAGTGGCTAAAAACTGCCACCAGTGAAGCACCTTGCCTACGACAATTTATACAGAACCAGTGCTGCAGTTAAATTCAAGCCCTGTTTGAAGACTTTCTTCTCCCACTAATAGTGCATTTATTTTAGTAGGATATTTTTACTTTGTTCATATGTAAAATGTACCCTATTTACAAAATACCTATGCTGTTTGAAAATGAGCGTTATTTAACCTAACAATATATTTTGTTTTCAGTGTTACTCTCGACACTCCGATGAATCGCAAGTTTATGGCAAATGCTGATTTCTCAACATGGACTCCTCTTGAATATATTGCTGAGTATGTTATTGTGCTTTAAATGCTTCGTCTCATTGAAGAATTTAAATAAGTTTTATTAGCCATTTTGCCAACAGTAAGGTTAGATTCCATAGGTGATTAACTATTCTTTGTGGGTGCTAAAGGAGCTGGACGTAGCTAAGTCGGTAGCATCTCTGCCTTTGAAGAGGTTGGTCATCAGATTGATCATTTGAAGTGGAACCATTGGCAGTTTGGCTATTTTCCATTCCAACCAGTGGTCCACAACTTGCTCTTCAAAAACTGTTGTATGTGCTGTCCTGTCTGTTGGAAAGTGCATATCAGAAAGAGTAGCCTATGTGGCAGCAGTGGGTTTCCTCTAAAGGAATATGTTTGACGTTCAATAGCTGTTGATAAGATAAAAATGAATGTGTTGTAGTGTCGTTAAATAAAACAAACTTTACTTTATGTTAACAATGTAATGCAGGGTCTGCATGTTATGTGAGTGTCTGTTTTACTTGCAGGATGTTTCACAAATGGTTGAATGGTCAAGATCGTCCAGCAAGTGGGAGTTTGGTGAAGATCGTTACAAAAGACAGTAAAACTGAAATACTCACTGTTTAAATCAGTTTAGTAACAAATAGCATAATAAACAGTCTTTTGATAGAAATATCTAAATTAGGTTTAATCAGATTAGTTGCTAGAAACAGTAGAATATCATTTGTCTAATTACAGCATTACTTTTGAGAACATTAGATCAGGGTGTCTTAATGCAAATTGTCAAATTTCTTTTTGTGTGTCATCCACAAAGTTTATTTTAATTTCATTTTATTTAAAGAATGGTTGAAGACACTTGGTAGTTCGAATGTGTACAATTTAATGTTCACCACTCAAACCTTCACATGATAAAAACCAATATCTTTATCAATTATTCTCTATTACCAAGTAACTAACATGGTTAACAGTTGTTGTTTTTTAAATCCTATTTGCTGTAGACATATTTAGTCTCTCACCAGATTTAGTTTTAGTTTTCTAGGTGAGTGGAGCTTGTATACGTGATCATTCGATTTAAACATTCCGTATAATTTTATGCTAGTTTACATTATTAGTAACAGGATTTGGTGTTAATTTTAAATTTTACATTCCTGAGTTGAAAAAACCACAAGTGTGCATTTTGTCATTTCTAGTCCCAATGTATGAAACAACTGAATGCATGACAGAAATACTTGGCAGATTTTATTTGTTTTTCTTGCCCTTCTGTTGGATGGAATCGACATTTGATTGTAATATACTGACCCCCAAAAGAAATGATACCAAGATTCTGAGAGACTACTGAAGAAAAAGCCAAAATATGTTGCATGTTCAAAAGAATTATAGTCATGAGAATGAAATTTTGTTCACAACATACCAAAGCATCATACTAATTAAAAAAATCTTTTCAACATCCAATGGTGCATATTCATGCTTTGTTTTTTCTTCAGTAGTCTCAAAATCTTGGTATCGTTTCTTTTGGGGGTCAGTTTATATCTGGTTGAAGTAGGCAATATAAATAACATTTGACGTACTGAAGTTTTAAACTACAGAATATTTTATGAAAACTTGCAAAGAATGTTTTCAAACAGTTGAATTTTTCATGTTGGAACATCGACTATATATTGAATGTTTTCATGCCTATTTAAACTGATGATGTTACAATCAAATGGAGACAATATTCTTTATCCATGACATAATAGTCACAAGTATATTATTTTCTTAGTTTTTATTTGATTATTGTTGTATTATCCCGTCGTGTGGCAGCTTTTTGAGTTAATCAAAATAAATGTACCATTGTTTGTTAAACAATATTTATTTCCCTTGGGATTGATCAACAAGCAAAGCTTATGTTCAGATCCCTCCCCGTTTTGTTTAGATGTTTTTAGTACATGCACTGACAACACCTTATACATGTTGTTTTGCATACGTTGCAAGATACTCGAAATGTAGACCAAATATTTCCGTCTCTGTAAATTTATTTTACATATTTATATTTATTTTTTCATATTTGGATATTGGATGTTTAATTTTAATTTAAAATTTTCCTCACATTAATAAAAATAATAATTAAATATCAAAATATAAAAAAATAAATATGTAAAATACTTTTACAGAGACAGAAATATGCGGCCTACTCAATGTGGATTATATTGGGGAGGTACAACAAAGAAAAAGGGTTGTAAAGACTTATTAGTTTTCTACTATTCCTACGTAGAGGACTTTTGATGAAAAGCGCACATTTATTCTTTCTCAAACAAGTTCTGTGGAATATTGATTTGTCTAATTCTGTAGATTCGTAATCTAGTGGTGTGAGTAAAATCAAATTGCATTTGCATGGAATCATCTCAGTTTTTGTTGAGAATTTTTATTTTGAGAGCTCAAATGAGCACTTTCATAAATATGTATAGCCAATGATTTTATATCTTCCAAGTTACTACACAGATTTTTCCATTCCATCCAGTGGCCCACAACTGGTTCATCAAAGGTTGTGGTATGTCCGGTCCTGTCTGGGAAAGTGCATATAAAATATCCCTTGCTGCTTACCGAAAAGTGGTGATAGTGGGTTTCTTCTAAAAGAAATGTGTCAAAATTACCATAAGAATGATGGCCGATGCTAAGATCAAAGTCATGTGCTCCGGTGACGTTAAATAAAACTAACTTTTTTTGTATAGCCAATGATTATATCTCTTCCAAATTACTATAAGGAATTTTGTCTCAGTGTCCTTGAAACATTTTATAATGGAGCTGTCTTATTTTTGGTTACCACATATCATTAGTGGTTTATTTGTATAAGTAATAAACATGTTTATTTTGTTGACTGTTGAAATATAGTGAAAACCTGATCATAGATATATTTTTTAAAAAGATAATCTAAATTTGGTTTTGGAATATTTTACATTTTTGTAATGTTATTTACATTTTGTATTTTTATGTTGAGAAATGATTTGTTTTACTGCCAGTCTTGAGACCGTGATTCTAAGCAATCTTTACATGTATCCGTCATTTTTATACACAATTCCATTTTGAAAACATTTGTATTGAATAATTTATAAATTTAACTTTTATGGATGCTGAAATTAGTTATAAAATTCTGTTGAACAATAATTTAAATATGTTTAAACAGAATATGTGAAAATAAAATCTTAATTAATTTTAGCATCACATGATTAAAAAATGTATATAGAATACGCTAGAAGATAAAGGAGTTTCCGAATGGTTGCAGAGCTACAGTAAATTACCTATTGGTCAGAAAGGCACGTTTTAAAGTACAAATTTTAAGTGTTTTTCTCTTAACACCATGAAGGGATCACCATGGCAATAATTTGATGTAATTGTCTTAGTACCCGGTAATTAAAACAAAAATATTCCCAGTAACATAAAATCTGTTATAACAGTATTTTTTCTCGTAAGCCCTGTAATATGAAGTTCGTTTTCAAAATGCAATATCAGAAAATCTGCTCAGTACCCAGAGCCATTGTCTACTGACAATATAGCTAAATATGTATTTGTCAAAATGTAATACATACATGTTCATTATAACGGAATGTTATTCCTGTTTATTATTCTGAAGTGCAATATTTAGTGTTAATTTTAGTATGACAAATGTTTGTTTTTTCTCAAAATATCTAAATCAATATACATGTATCAATATTATCGTGACTTGGAAAAACAATGTTTAAAAATTGCATTCAACGCTTGTTTGGTAACATACTAATATATATGTTGTACAATACAATGTTTTGTATTTACAGTATACAATGATGGCAGTTTGTGTATTTGTATCAGTTTTATTTAATTGCTCAGTCACCGACTGTGGAACATGTATTGAAGATGGAAATGTAGTCAGAGCAATAAATACATATATAAAATGTTGAGTATTTTATGTGTGGGTCACATTTCAAACATTCAGATGTTTTCCAAATGGTTGCAGGATTCTATTATCTAGATAATGGTTCACATCTTGTATAATCTGTCACATTTTCTCTGAGGCATCATGTCCCCGGACTCCTCAAGCAAATCTGTGGCATCAACAAAACTAGTCTGGCACCCATGCAGTGGCTATATAACACAACTGTGTATTAACAACACTAAAAGAAATGAAAATTGTGACATTTTATTCAGGTAACATGGTTGAATAGTTTGTGTTGAAGTACGTCACGTAAACTCTGCTAAACATTGTCGGTGTTCTCATGAAAACTTGCAAACAATGGGTCAGCTGCCTTCAGAAGACAGAACTTGTATATCAGGTCATCAAACAGGTTTCAAAAATTGCATTGCAAATGTCTGCTAAACAAAATATTTACTAACAAAAAGTTTACAAGCAAACCACAATTTTTGCCTTGCAAAATGCTAAACAGTACCTACTTTGTGCTCTGTACATATAAAAAGTAACTAAAGTAATAAAATATTAGCATACTCATTGAAAAAATATATAGTCTTCAAAAGATAAAAAGTTTAAAAGTTGATGCTTGATTTTCAACTTTTCAGGATCAGGATCAAAATTCCTATTTCCCAACACGTTTACATATACATGTACAAATGTATATATATATTATTTTAAATACATGTACAAACATCTTACAAGTTTTTGTAATTAGACATAAACAAATGTATAATATACATTCATAATCTTAAAGTCGTATAGTTACTAAGAGATTTGTGCAACTAATTTACTTTAATAAGTACTTATTGTGATTAAAGCTAAACGTAGTAAAAATGGGCATTGTGGTTTTTATTCGTGGTTTGTATCGGAGTGAACAAACATTTATAAAATATGTATATTTTATCAGGTAAATCTATATCTTTGGTAGATGCAATGCTTAAAATGTAGGGTGAATTTGGTATATTAAAAATAAAGCTGTTTGTCTAAAATGTTAAATTCATCTCAAACTTAGCCAATAAGATAAAAGTGCATTATTTTATGAAAAGATAATGTGCCCTCTTGTAAAAACATTTTAATTTCTTTTATTAAAAATATTTTAAAATATTTGTGTTTAATTTAGTTACATTTTATATAAATATTTATATTTGAGTAAAAATATTTTTATTAAAATGTTTGTTAAAATAAGAATGATGTCAAATCTCTTGACAAGCAAGTTAGAAGAAATATTTACGGTGTTGTCAAGAGTAGGTGTGTCTGGGAGCGGGGGTCAATGGGATATCCCCCTTTTTCTCTCCCTTTCTTGTCTTTATTCATGTATAAACATTGTCAAGTCAAATGTTGTTTAACATCTGTATTGAGAACTAAGCTGTTATAGCAGACGTCTCTCCCAGGCACCGTTTATGACCTACACCATTCACTGCGTCTGGGACAGTCATGAAAATATTTGTACTTTTATATATTTTTTTATGCCCCTCCCCAGACTTCTGTTCTAAATTCACTTCGACAGTCCTGATTTACTATCATGTTATATGCCTCAGATGAACTTTAACATATTTTACATAAAGTGGACACACATAGGATCAAGTAAAATGTCCAGTTTTCAGAGGTGTCCAGTTTTCAGGGGTTAGCCTAGATTTAAACTAAAATTAAATGGACACAGGACTGAATTGTTTGTCCGGTTTAGATACCATAGGGTCTGGTTTAGAGAGGTTTCACCATATTAAACAAATAATTATATTACTTATCTCAGCACAACTACTTCCCCAAAATGAAACTAAAATACAAATTTAAAAAAATCCTTACAAAAACAATAATTATTGATTCATTAGCTACAGACAAAGTAAGATTTCTCATTTAGCAAGTTTCATCAGTTCACTAACAATGTATAGGCCTACCTTGAAACTGGGCAAACATGTATATTATCAAAGAAAATATAAATCATAAATTAATCACATGGTAAAGTTCACAAAGTCCTACGTGTACATGGATTTGTACAACTTTATAAGGGGCTGGGGGTCTATGTACACTGAACAAAATAGAAAATACTGGCAAAGTGTAATATCGATGGTTATGCAGTAATTCACAACTGCACGCATGAGGTCTCGTATAACTACATTATAGTGATACCATGAGCCTTCCCACACTCGTGTTCACTAAAGAACTAGGCCACAAAACTAGACTGATGTTATGATACAAAAATAATGTATAGTGGTCACCATAAAAAAGTACAAAAGGTAAAGCATATTTTGGATCGTCAAGTACTAATGTATAACTAATGATCTAACTCATGGACCAAACACAGAACTGTTATACATAACATGATGATCTAACTCCTGGACCAAACATTTAACTGTTATACATAACATGATGATCTAACTCCTGGACCAAACAGAACTGTTATACATAACATGCCATCGGAGCAAACAGATTCATAAAAAAAAAACACTGAAAAAAAAATTCTCTTCCATTTTTATAAAAAACAACATTAAAACTAGTACAATTCTTGACTGGTCTTTTAGAAGTAATGTATTAAAAAAAAAAAAATTTCCTGGAGTAAATGTAGAACTGTTTTACATAACATGCCATTAGGCAGGGAAAAGAACATTAAATAAAATCACCTTGGAAACAATTATACTAATTTTAATGAAAAAGTAAAACAAAAATGTAAATGTAAGTTTGGTCATTCTATCTTTGGTTGCGTTTTTAAGTTGTATGAGACAAACAATGTATACAAAAAGTTCTTCAATGCTAAATATGATTTTAAAAAAATCATATGTAAACTCATACAAAGATTTATATTTGTGTGGAATTGTTTATGGTTGATAGTTTATGAAGTAAAAATAATGAAAACTTTCCATAATGGCCACCTGAAGGTGAAGTGTACATGTACACATTTAAATACATATATTTATGTAGAATAAAATGTGTTCTTTATAATAAGTGGATGTTATATAAACATTTACTACAAAAGATATCAGTTATTTAATTTACAATGATGCATTGTGCATCCGATAATTAATAAAAAAAAATTGTTTCATCTATTTTACAGATACTTTAATATTTTAACGACACAGTATCAATGAGAGCCAGATATTATTGAGATGGAGTATTTTGGAGGAATATAATAATTAAACAGAATGTTAACAGTAACAGGCATAGTAACATTATCAAAAAAGCAAATCATCAACCCAGACTGAGTTGCCACCATGATACAATTATATTGCACTAATATAACCTGTTTGTCAATGTATGTTGATGTACACCTAAACACATAATGCTTAAATAAAATGAATCTCACTATAACTGGTCTGATACCATGTCCAGGAGGAGTGTGCTTGAACACCTAAGGTTATGTAAGCATGTTAATACTCGTTCCATCCATATACATGTAAGTGTCAAGTTTGTTTTGTTTAACAACGTCACTGGAGCACATTGATTTTTATGTTATCATCGGCTATTGGACGTCACACACATGGATATTTTCACACATTTCTTCAGAGAAAACTGCTGCCTCATAGGCTACTCTTTCCAATAAGCAGTACAGTGTGTTTTATAGGCACTTTCCCACCCACAAACAGGACAACAAATACAACAGCTTTTGATGAACTAGTTGTGGACCACTGGTTGGAACAGAAAATGGCCCAAACTGCAGATGATTCCTCTGAGGATCAATCCAATGACCGACCGCTTCACGTGTGGGCATGCTACTGATTGAACTATGACCTGCTTCCATACTGATAACTAAAAAACTATTTTCTGCTCTGCTATGTGTATGTCAAGATAAGCTTGAGCAATGCCATGTTGTGAAACCTGCCAAGAATGAACACTGCTACCTGCTGCACGCTTTATCTGATAGGTTGAGCAGTGTGTGATTTCAGGTGATAAACCCACACCACTAAACAACAGTCTCTAGCACACAGCAGTCTCTAGCATACAGCAGTCTCTAGCACACAACAGTATGTAGCATGTATAGCAGCAGAGTTCCTGTGTTAAGACAAAACTATCACTATCAAGTATTTACGGTATGTTTTTTTTAAATTTAACAATGTCACTAGAGCAAATAGATTGTTTTTTAATCGTTTGCTATTGGATAATTAATTTAACATTTCTTCAGAGAAAACTGCATATCTTTCCAATAAGCAGCAAGGGGTCTTTTATATGCACTTTACCATAGACAGGACAGGACATATCACAACCTTTGGTGAACAAGTTGTGAACCACTGGTTGGAACAGCCCAAACTGCAGATGGGTCCACTGAGTAGGATCGATGCGATGATTGACTGCTTACAAGGTGGACACACTACCGACTGAGCTACATACCCATCCCCCAAGAATGTATGTATAACTTATTCTCTAACTGGATCCATCTTTTTCCTGCACCCATTGAGCTTCCAGCCAACGGTCCACAACTGGTTCTCTACGTGGAATGGTGCATATAAATCACTCCTTCATGTTTATGGAAGACTGCTACTGCTTGAGACCCAGACTGTGAAAAAGTATTTGTTGGACACAAGAGATTGTTTCAAAGTAAAGGGTAAAATAGTTTTTTTTATGACGTTATAAAGTTGTTTACATTTTCCTGAATGACTCAGTGTTAGTGACATTCTCAATCATCAAATTATCATTAAGTATGTAGTATCTTTCATCAGTATAACATAAAATTATGATTAA
The DNA here is from genome assembly GCA_033042655.1 of Cyathermia naticoides. Lineage (NCBI taxonomy): Eukaryota > Metazoa > Mollusca > Gastropoda > Neomphalida > Neomphalidae > Cyathermia > Cyathermia naticoides. The sequence goes on along the minus strand of JAUTWP010170038.1, from coordinate 597 downwards.
AACAAAAAAGAACCTACCATAAAAGACATTTCTGCAGCAAATCGTGGACACACTAACTTGACTAAGTAGAGTAACTGACAAAGTGAACCAATGTCTAACATAGTGTGCACAAATAAAATAAACTCAGCGTAATTTGTGATTCTCACTAAATCAATGAGGTATTCAACACACGCAATGTTGGCATCTACCAGTGTTACTATGGTTATGCTAAATGCCATTTAATATCTGCAGGATGAGTAATATAATGTCATGGACCCAGACTGTTGTATTCCGCCTAACTCAGCATGAACCCGTGTTCAATCTTTCATGTAGTATACAGCACATCTCGGGGATTAATCCACCAAAGTAAAGTTTGTTTTATTTAACGACGTCACTGGAGCACATTGATTTTTATCTTATCATCGACTATTGGACGTCATTCATATGGCCATTTTAATACATTTCTTTGAAAAAATCTGCTGCTCTTTTTGATAGTCAAGTCAAAATTGTTTAACATCTACATACAGAGCCAAGCTGTTATAGCAGACTCCTATCACAGGCGCAGTTTGTGATTTTAGTCATCCACTGCATCTGGGACAGGAACAAAGGTGGGGGGGG
>JAUTWP010170027.1:0-10306 GCA_033042655.1 Cyathermia naticoides | reverse complement strand
TATACACAATCCACACTACATACAGTAAAACCTATACACAATCCATACTACATACAGTAAAACCTATACACAATCCACACTACATACAGTAAAACCTATACACAATCCATACTACATACAGTAAAACCTATACACAATCCATACTACATACAGTAAAACACATGTAATCTGCACTATGCATCAACCATATTTCTATTAAGTGCATGTTTCATAGTTCCCACACTACTGATATAATTATTTTCGTTTTCTTGTATAAAATATATTTTATAACAAATATTTTATAACAAAAATATACAGTCAACACAAAAGTACAGCCTACTTTTCAAATAATTATTATAAAATATATATTTATAAATATATACTTCTGAATTAGAATTTTGTTTCACTGTGTGTTACAGGGATGGGTAAAAAAATCCTAAAATCTTTGCTAGATTTAGAAGTGGAGGCTTATAGTCTCATAAACACCATGACGAGTCACATAAATTACTCTTTTTGATTAACAGTTCTCTAGTAGTCGTATCATTTTACAACAGAACAGCACATACCACAGTTTTTGGTATAGCTGTTACAGTTCACTAGCTCAATGGAACCCCCTGAAGGATCAATCTAGACCCTCACTAGAATTAATCCAATCACCTACCACAACAGGCAATATACCACTGAGCTGTGTCTTATCATTTGCTATTAGCTATGATCAGATTGAGAAATTCAGCTCATCTTACCCAATTAACACTGGATAAAGCTATACGAACTCTCTTTGCAGTTTTGTCTGTGTAGATTCTTCTTATGATGGGCTCATTGTCCAGCTGCAACAAGCATAACACCATGATAAATACATGAATATTTATAATAAAGAAAAATAAAGCAATGTTTAATAACACCTGAGCATATTTTAATTAATCAAAGACTATTAGGTTTCAAACATAGTATGTGAGACACAGGTCTACAGAAGAAACCTGTTGTGACTACATGTTACTTTTTGATTAGCAGCAAAGCATCTTTTATAAGCACTTTGCCCGACAGATTATCTGGTTACAGTATATGGCAATTTAGCCAAACTTCCTGTCTAAAAATTAAAATCCTCTGCTTATTTGTTTCCTTGTGGCACAAAATAATGGTTTACCCCTTCATATGCTAGTCTGGCCAGTTTGTCCATTTGCAGTGCTTTAATTACTCTGTTGAACAGACGATTCTGCTGCATACTCCACCCAGTACTGAAATAAATAAGCATCACCAATCTTTAATAGCTCAAGAAAATTATTATATATAAAAGAATAAACAACAAAACTTAATGAAAGCCATATTATTCATAAAAGTATGAAGCAGTATTTAACCAAAATACCAGCATTTTTTTTTCTAATGCTGTTGGTTTCTTTTCAGAATAATTAGTATTGGTATAACATTGTTTGTCATTATAAATGTTTCAGACAATATTTTAGTGTTGGCATGTAAAAAATCCTTATGTTGTTATCAATTCTATTCAGTGATAAAATAAAAATAGAAAGTACTTATTTTCTTGCTTTAAAATAATTAAGCTACCCAACTTATTATTTGGCCATCTTAGGTCATTCAATTGAGAATACATTACAATTTTATGTTTTTACATGAACATAACAAGATCACAAGCCTCAAAAAGTGTAAGAAGCATTCAGAATATATCATGGTTTTTGATAGAAGAACAAATGGTTGTACAACTTTACCGAGATATGTGGTCTTCCCAGTCTTGGCCTGCATCCTCACTTCGGATCAGATTGGCATGTCTCTCGCATTCATTCATCAAGTGTCGCGCCTTCGATAAATCATAGGGCAATCCAGGTTGAGGACTTACTTGCTGGACATCAATAAAAACTGGATCACTGAAAAAACCAGAAACCATCTTGTAATAAATGCAAACTAAATTAATTCTGAGTGACGAATATGGTAAAATTATAATAATTCAAAACCAAACAAGAACTCAGGTTTTCTTTTAAATAAATAGTTTGCTTTATTCAACGAAAATACTAGTTCACATTATTTTGAATCATCAGCAATTGGATGTCAAACATATGGTCATTCTGACAGGTGTTTTTTAAGAAGAAACTAATTCTAGCCATCAGGTTTCCTTAAAGATAGTTTACAAGACAATCTCCATGGATATTAAAAACTTGATTTCCACATTAGAGTATACAAAATCATAAGACAGGGACCATAGTAAAATTAGTGATGCTGACATATATATAAAAAAATCAGATAATAATCCAGATTAGTTTGAAATACATGTAGCAGCTTTCATATTTTTCTACGCTGAATAGAACATGTATCAAAATGACAAAAATAAATTAAAAGATTGTGAAAAAACCTTGCAGGCTTGTCTGTGGGTCGTGGCAACTTTGACATGTACAATAGCTTGACAGGGCTGGCATTGCTTGCATCTGGGTGAGCACTCCAAGGTTTAGAATAGCTGTGATCCATCATGACGAAATCAAAATGGAAGTCGCGACCAGGAAAGCGATGAAACGTAGTTCCAAAACGTCTTTGAAGGAGTGCATCTTCAGGCATAATTCACATTAATTTTGCTTGTAATCCAAATTTCTGAAAAAGACAAAAGCACTATTTTGCTTTTGATAAATTTTATATTTATAGTCTACAGGTACATTTCAAATAAAAGAGATTAATAAAACAGTAAATCATTCTTCTTATGCTTCAAAATGTTCTGAATTTTGAGCTTTTAGGTTTTATCAAATTCCTTGTACTACAACTTAGAGAAAAAGGTACAATGGTTAATTTAATCCCTTTACATGTTGTTGTAGGCTGCCTGAGATTGTCATTTTTTAAACAGAATTAGTTATTAATATTTTCATGTCACATCTAAAGGACAAGAAATACATTTCAAAAATTCTATCACAAAGGTTTGGTACGCATATTTTTTCACTAGCTAATGAGTGTAATAAATTTCAGTTTTATTCCCCATTCTTCCTAGCAGTACCAATATTAACACATGGTTTATAATAATATATTTGTAAAAATGACACAAATTGTGAACATCCGATTATCATTCATAATGTAGTTAAAATAGTGTTACAGTTCAAAGAGATTTAAACCATGGCAATATATCACAGGTACCAAAACTACTATGAAGAGGCTAGGTAAGCTTGGTTGATTTTGTTATACTTTTGGATCTGGCATAAAAAAGTTTAAAAGTAATTCAATGAAGAATAGTTTTGGTGTGATTTGTTAATTCATTTATCACCTCACTTAGTCACTACATATACCTTGGTATACCTCAGAAACCCATTTATATGGTTGAAACGCATGGCCCAGTATAAATCACGGTTATTGAACACAGAACAACTTGGTATAATCTTCAAAGCTGGATCTTTAGAAGATGATCCTTGGGTGAAAACAAAACAGCAGATGCACACAAAAAATCCTGAAAAAATTTCAAAAATCATTTTTCGACCATTTTAAATGTTTTAGTAATTTCAACTGCATGTAAGGTGATGATTTAAATAATATTATATAAATTTATTAATTTATATATTACCATACCGAAACACAGTAACATGAAAATTTGTACATCGTCTGCTTGACCTTATTATTGTAACTTGTAAAATCACATGACATTCGCTACATGGCTTTCGCTAATTTTCTAAAATAACCCGAATTCATATGACAGCATTTTACAGAGGTGTTTTATAGAGGCCTTGACATTGATCGCAGGATAGACATATTCTACCAGGAATGACATGATATTACGTAGGAAAGCATGGTAGGATTTATAAGTGAATTTTAATTTAGTAACAAAAGATTAGGTGTAGTTTTAAGTTGTTTATTATGGTACATAATTCTTGGTTAATAGCTCGAAAACTAGGTACGTGCCTGTATTAAGAAATTAATGGACATTTTAAATCAAAACATTTGCATTGCACGAATCTCTTATTCTCAGTCTGACACTAAAATATTGGCTGGATCATCAATAGAATATTCAATAGTTTTGGATATTTTGAAGCAGAAAAAACCCATTGTTATTTTACTATCTGCTTAAAGACTAAAGTGTTGGCCCAGAAAAATTATGATCGGCAAGATAAAACAAATTAAACGAAAATAGGTTTTACACGAAATGAGAATTGATGAAACTACACAAGATGAAACGGGTTGTAAAATACCATTTTAACATGATTTAGTATGTATTAATGAAGTAGAACATAAAATAAGCTTACCGTTAAAGTTACGGTCAAACAGATGCAATATAAAAATTGTATTTATAATCTGATTCAAGCAAACATTACAGGAAATTCTCCTGCAAATCGCAATAAAAAAATTAACTTTCAGGCTTACCTCCCCTTGATAAGAGAGATGGAGAGAACTTCGTCATTTAGGATGAAATTCATTTAGTTAAGAAATAACGTTGTGTTTGCATTAAAGGTACAATTAGTTACAAAAATAATAAAGATTAAAAAATAAGTTTTTAAACATTAAAATTGTCAACTTGTTTTTTAAAAAAGTCTGGTCAGTTATCACTCTGTTTGACTGTGCACTTGAGTAACTTTTCGTTTTCTTTATCAATCATTCAATCATCAATGTCAATGATAAAAATAAATATTTTGCTTACCAAGCCACAACATATGATATTTCAACCCCTTCTCTAGTTTCATTGTATTTCTGTGTCATAGTTTCAACACATTAATGGAAGGAGTACTGTATTATTATAATATATTTTAAAGCTATTTCTCCCACTCCCAGTCCCAGATTAATGAAAATATATTTTTTAATTTACCGTACCTTAGGTTTAAAGTAAAGTTTGCTTTCTTTAATGACGCCACTAGAGCACATTGATTTTTATCTTATCATCGGATATTGGATGTCAAATATATGGTCATTTTGACACATATGCTACTCTTTTTGATAAGCTACAAGGGGTTTATACCATTATATACACTTTACCACAGATAGGACAGCATATACCACAACATTTGATGAACCCGTTGTGGAACACTGTTTGGAATGGAAAATGGTCTAAACTGCAGATGGGTCCACTGAGAAGGATTGATCTGATTAAGTAGGCCTACTGACTGCTTCATAGGCAGACACGCCACCGATTGAGCTACATCTCACTCCTACTTATATTTCAAACTTCATACATACTTGAAATATCTGATCATGCGCACTGGCGACCTAATCACAAACACACTGAGGTCTGTGGTGCATGCATTTGTGTACAATCTGGTAATATGTGCCTATATTATGTTGTCTAGTTTTAGATACAATAGCCTACACACTCAATGATGTTATCAAGTCACCTAACTATACATACTGAAGTCAGTGAAGAGCCATTGACTGACCCTTTGAAGCCTGGCAGGCGAGGCTGCAGGATTTTTGAAAGGGGGGTCCATATGTGATGACCGCCGCAGAGCCAAGGGCGGGTGTCTCGGTCCTTCAGCAGAAATATTTTGAAATGCTATTTCAATATATTTTCTGAGTGAATAGGACGGGAAAAATAATTATAATAGTAATTAAATGTTATGATCACTGTTCAAAGGGGGATCCCCTGGAACCCATTCTCGATCTGCTACTGCCAAGGATACACATACAGTGGAGGATCCAGAAATTTAATTTAGAGGGGCCCCCAATGACAAGCCTAAGTGACACAAACGTTCCCGAAAATATTTACAACAAAAAATTGAAAAATCGCAAAATTTAGGGGGGCCCGGGAAAAAAGGCCTAGATCCGCCACTGACATATTTGTAATGAATCTAGAAGTACATACATTATATTTAATATATTATGTATTTTAGATTGACTCAATGATGTTATCAAGCAGTGTACAACAACTAATGAAACTCTCTGGAATCTTTCCTGTTCTCAAGCCACCAGGGATTACCAGTGCTCAACTGTTGAATAGAATTAGAAAAAAACTATATAATGGTGAGATTGTTTTGTCTTCTTTCTTTTTTTAATGTGTACATCAGTATTTTCTAAGAATATCTTAAAATTTAAATACAAAAATGAATGTGTAATTCATTATAATTATGTGCATCTACATTAATTTTTAATCAAGTCTGGTAGTACTTGCTAAATTTGGATGGTTGGTTATATTTATTTTTGTGAGCATTACACACAATTAAGGTTCAAGTACACTGTCACGGGCAAACATCCCAACTTCCTGAGCCATCTGTGCACAACAGATTTTAATGTTAGTAGAAGAGAGGAAACCCTCTACTACCACATAGGCTACTCTTTCAGTTTCTAATAAGCAGCAATGGATCTTTTATTTGCATTTTCCCACAGACAGGATTGAACAAATCATCGCATTTATTAACCAATTATGGAACCACTGGTTGGTGTAAGTGGTTATATCTTCCACCTGAGCATTGTGGAGCATTGGGTGATACTAAAATGTTAAATTCCATGCATCCACTGAGTCCTGATTTCAGTACCTACCAGCCTCAGGTTTGATAGCTTAACCACTGTACCACCAAGACCAGTATATTATTACACAGGACTCTTTACCATCAGCACTCTAGTCACAAGACTGGGCTAGCGGAAACTCACTTGTTTTTATTAGTGTGACCGTGCTCCCACTCTGCTCCCTCCCCTCACTTTGTTCCTGTTCCAGACGCAGTGGATGACTGAAATCATAAACTGCACCTGGCTCTGAATGTAGACGTTAAACAATTTTGACTTGACTACCTTCATAGCAAACAAGTATGAGTCTCCTCATCTATTTATCTGTTATAACTGTGAAACAAAGTAGTCTCACTATAGCAGTGCTGGCTCTAGATGTACAAAAAGGAAGAATTTTTTATATTAAAAATATTTTTAATTGTTAATGTCTAAGCTTACGTATTGTACTTTAACATCTACAGAGGTTGGAATAACTATGAAGTATGCTAGAAAACTAGCAATGGGACATGGGGGAACATTGGACAAGGAGGCATCAGGTGTTCTTGTTGTTGGAGTGGGAGCTGGCTGTAAGGACTTGACTCGCTTTCTTCATGGTGACAAGGTGTTGTATAATTTATTAATTTTTTATTATATTTTTTATTTCCACCTATGTCAAACTTTTAGTAAAGTGACAGAGTGTTGTATAATTGATTTGGTATTTTATTTTTTATTTCCACAAATGTAAAACTTTTACCAAAGTGACAACATTTTTAATTTTTATTTTCACCAGTGTCAAACTTGTACCAAAATTATCTCCTTGGGCATTAATATAGATAATACAAAATAGTCTGTTTAGTAGAATATGTCAGAAAAGTGTCTAAAACTTAATTTGAGGGGTTAGTGCCAGAACGAATTAACTCCATTTTTCTGAGTGCTTAAAGAGTAGGAACATTAATTGATTGTGGCTCACACTAAAAGCCTGTAAAAAAGATAAGTTATTTAGATTTTGTAGCATAACTTAAAAAGTAATAAACTCACATTTCCAATATCTGTTGTGGCTTATTATAGGATATTTAACTCAATTTTGTGAAAATGTGAGTTAAGTGGTTCTGGCACTAACCCCTCGTTATGATTATAGTCATCAGCAAATAAACAGATTTGTCAGTTCCATTTAAAACAAATTGTTGGATTGAAACCATTCATTGTTAGCCTACTAAATCATTAACAAAATCTGAGATATATTTGTTACTAGATTTAGTCAGTAAATATGACTGACTGATCTAAATAAACAGTAGTAAATATAACTGCATTTATTAAATTAAATAGAAATGCATTTTGTAAATATATTACACATAATTATTATATTATTTTTTGTATTTTAGAATATTTATTATTTTTTCAGAAATATATTTGTACAGCAGAACTAGGCACAGCAACTGATACATTTGATGGTGAAGGTGTCGTCACAGAAACCAAGAATTATGGTTATTAGATTTATTTTTGCTCACAAACTGAATTTCGTTTCTTTATTTCTTCTGTGTGAATTTCATTGTTTCTTATTTGTTATTTTCAATATATTAATTGAACAAATTTCAACTTTTTCTTTAATATAAAATCTGGGTTAGCAAGTAGTCTTCAAATTTAAGAATTTGTAACCCACAGCAATTTTGAATTTTTTTGGCCATGGGTCAGAGACACCAACTAGTGAAGCACCTAGCCTATGACAATACATGTATATACAAAACCAGCCATCGTTTTGAGCCCTGATAGTATTTTTCAACTCTGACATACAGTGATAATACACAATTGGAATCCACATTTTTAATTGGTTTTGGTTTTTCACAGATCATGTGACCAGGGACAAACTAAGTGATGCTCTTCAACATTTTATAGGAGACACAGTACAGCTTCCTCCTTTGTAAGTGAATCAACCATACTTATAAAACAGTTAGTGTGTATGACTATGAATTGGTTGGTCATCAGATCGATTCTTCTCAATGGACCCATCTGCAGTTTGGGATATTTTCCATTCCAACCAGTGGTCTAAAACTGGTTTATCAAAGTCTGTGGTGTGTTCTATACTGTTTGTGGCAGTGGCTATAAAAGACCACTTAATGTGTATCAAAAAGAGTAGCCTATATGGCAGCAGTGGGTTTCCTTAAAGAAATGTGTCAAAGTGAGCCGATGATAAGATAAAAATCAATGTGCTCTAGTGGCATCGTTAAATAAAACAAACTATTTTGGAACAGTGGAATGAAATGTAAGCAATTACCGTAATGTAATCCTTTTTCATGTTTTTCTTGGACTAGATTTTCTGCTGTGAAATTTGATGGTGAGAGGCTTTCTGACATTGTGCGTGATGGAAGACCAATACCAGAGCTACAACCAAGACCAGTCAAAGTACACAACCTTCAATGTGTAGAGTTTTCTCCCCCTTTCTTTACATTACGTGAGTAAAGCTTTTTTGCTGAATTACTTCTAAATTAGATAGTTCGAAATCATAAATCAAGCTCAAATAAATTTTATTTTATCAGGTCAGGTCATGTTTTTAACATCTGTTCAGAACCAGGCTGTCATAGCAGACACCTCTTGGGTACAGTTTATGGTATTATCCATCCACCGTGTCCAGGACAGGTTTTTTTATTCATCATTTCTGACCATTATAAAAAGTTTTCTCATTGAATACTTCATTAACTTGAGAATTTAATTAATAATAATATAAGAAAGCATATCTGTATGTTTAAGTATATGAATGTAGACATGTAATAAATACTGGCTTTGGTAACAGTGGGCTGGTGTGTCTTGGTTTGCGCAATTCAAAACCGAGGCTAGACTGATTCCGTGTGTATAGTCAATTAATTTTTTCAAAACTAATACCATTTGGATCCTTGATGATTGGGGATTCATCATAATTAACAAAACTATTAATACTGTATTGAAAACAAACTATTGAAACTAAACCTTGGGGCCCCAAAAGATGTAATAAAGTGTGTTTTAAAAGGTTTTAATTGTTTTTCAGAAATACATTCAGGTGGTGGATTCTATGTTCGAAGACTTATAGATGATATTGGAAGATGTAAGTTTTGTGTGCTGATCACTTTGAGCAAACCGTGTAGAATCTTAGATGTATTAAATGTAAAGGTTGTATTTCCTAGAAACAACATAATTATGTACTTATACATTATTATTACATCAATCACTTTCTATTGAACTGGTAAATGCTTAAGGCTATTAGGCATTATTCTTTTTATCAATGATATTTTATAATCTTATGTCCGATGACACTAGCAGATTTAGGATTACCTTAAAGAAGGTTAGGGACTGTTGAGATAAAAATAAGCCATGTTCCTGTTTATCAATCAGACATAGCTCAACCAGTAGCATGTCCATCCATCAAACGGTTAGTCATCAGATAGATATTTCTCAGTGGATCCATTTGCAGTTTGGGTTATTTTCTGTTCCAACCTGTGGCCCATAACTAGTTCTTCAAAGGCCATGGTATGTTCTGTCCTATCTATGGGAAAGTGCAAATAAAAGACCCCTTGTTGCTTATCAGAAAGAGTAGCCTATGTAAACAAATTTGTCAGAATAACCATGTTTGACATCCAATAGTCGATGATAATATAAAATAAAAATCAATGTGTTTGTCAAATAAAATAAATTTTCCACTTTTTGTTCACCCATCCTGCTCCAATAATAAGAATATGTATCATTTTAACAAAATCCAGAAAGCCCGTCTTTGACCATGCGATGATCAAAGATAATTATAGAACATTAAAAAGTTAACCTACCCTGGACCTGGACTGGATTTAGTAATTTCAAGTTTCTTTGTTTTTTACATCTACAGTGAAACCCCTCTAAACCGTACACCTTTGGGACCAAGTAAAAGGTCTGGTTTTCAGAGGTGTCCAGTTTTCAGAGGTTAGATTTACATTAAATGGAC
>JAUTWP010170016.1:0-10307 GCA_033042655.1 Cyathermia naticoides | reverse complement strand
CAGTGGCATCGTTAAACAAAACAAACTTTACTTTTATCCTGTAAAATAAATGTCAAAAATAACCATATGAATGATGTCCAATAGCCAATGATAAGATAAAAATCAATGTGCTCAAGTGGAGTCATTAAATAAAGCAAACATTACTTTAGTATGTAGATCTATATAAAAATAAACAATTATTCTGAATATAAATCAATAAGCTTACTATGCCATAATTTCTACAAATAACTTGGGCGAGGCAGCTAACAAGTTAATAATCTGCATTAAGAATGGGAATAAATCAGTGAAGAAGTTTGTCAATGTGCAGATTCTGTCATCTAGCCAGCATAAGAAGAAATGATAATGGATAAACATAGGAATATTGACTTGCGTTAAAAGCCGTCTGCTAGGAAGATTGGCTTTTTTTTATTTCTCCTTTTCTTTCTGAGTCGAATGTATTATTTGTGTTCACAGACAAAATATTGGTATTAGTCGACTGATCAATGAGGTGAATGGCTAATACTTACTTGTAGTGGCCTCCATGAATGGGCGCACTGCGCAAATCAATCCAGGAGAACACGTCTGCTGCTTTTACCTCTTTGATGACTTGTTCGCCCGGACTGATTGAGTGCTGTAAAGCGTTGTCAATGGTCTGACAACTGTCCTCTTTGTCACTGTAAGTCCCACCGTCATTCATTGTTCAACCACAGGGGGGCAAGCAAAAGTAGTTGATTGCCTTTTTGTCGCTTAACCAATCTTTATTTGTTTGCAGCCTTCTTTTCTTGATCTTATTCCGCATTGTTATATGACAGTCCATTCACGACAAAGAAAAAAAATGTCTGTCAATTTTTATTATCAACGATTATTTTCAAAGATGATAAATTATATTTTGGTTTGTTTTATTAATAGCGTAATAGCTAAAGCAGCCATTTTTGTTCCTGTCATGTTAAGGTGATCCTGTGTAAAATAAAACTTGTATTTTTTACCCAAGTAATACTGATCAGCATATATACAAAATATTTCCATAGTGTGTTTTATTAATAGAGTATGTAAATATGTTTTTTATATATGCCAATCAGTATTACTTGGGTAAAAAGGTGATCCTGTTGATAAAACCCACTGTATTTAATATGACAGGAACAAAAATGGCTGCTTTAGGTACTGTGCTGGATTACAGTTTTATTATGGTGTAAGCTAATCTGTCATATATAACAATAAAGAATGTCTAGACTTTGCTTCATACCATGGGGAGGGTTAACATAAGTAATGGTGGAGCAGGATATAGCTCAGTCGGTAGCGTGCCTGCCTTTGAAGTGGTCGGTTGTGGGATCGATCCTTCTTAGTGGACCCATCTGCAGTTTGGACTATTTTCCGTTCAATCCAGTGGTCCACAACTGGTTCTACAAAGGCTGTGGTATGTGCTGTCCTGTCTATGGGAAAGTGCATATAAAAGATCCCTTGCTGCTTATCAAAAAGAGTAACCGATGTGGCAGCAGCGGGTTTCCTCTAAAAAGTGTATCAAAATGACCATATGAATGACGTCCAATAGCTGCTGATAAGATAAAAATCAATGTGCTCCAGTGGCGTTGTTAAACAAAACAAGCTTTACTTTAGTTTTGTATTGTCATAACATTCATAGTTGAGATTTTTTTTTTTTTAATTAACTCAATATCACCCTTCTTTCCTACCACCCTCTCCCATCCTGAGTAGGGCATCCGACATATCAGACATCATGCCCAGGAGAGGTGTGCTTGAACACTTTTAGTTATATAAGCACGTAAAAAACCCATGCTATTCCTGTTGGGATTTTCAGATTGTATGCAGACATTTTTGACTGGAATAAAACACTATTTACATGCATTTACCACATATATTTTAAAAAAAATATAAAAATGGAAAGACTGGTGGTATGCAATTGCATACTTTTTTATGTGCTGTCTGTTGGGAAATTGCATTTAAACGACCCCTTGCTGCTATAGCCTATGTGTCAAAGTAGCCATATGTTTGACATCCAATAGCCAATGATAAGATAAAAATCAATGTGCTCTAGTAGTGTAGTTAAATAAAACAAACTTTACTTTTTCTGTATTGTGGGGATACTCAGGCTTGAAAAACTGAATAAAATCTTCATCCTGTTTCGTCTTGAAAACTGACCTATCTTTTTTTTATACAGACTGTCCAAATCTGGCTATCATTATCACTGATGGACAATCGAATATCAACCATTTTGACACGATGCCGGAGGCAATGAGGATGAAGAGAGAAGGTATCACCGTACTGACACTAGCTGTCGGCTTCACTGGCGCTACTGCCGAACTGACTGGCATGACGTCACCACCAGTGGCAGAGAATCTCCTGTATGCTGATGACTTTGAGGCTCTTCATTTCCTCAAAGACAACATCGTCAGACCAATATGCACTGGTAAGAGAAGAGAAAATTCTTCTAAAAATCCATGACATTCTTATAAAAATCCATGACATTCTTATAAAAACTTAACATTCTTATAAAAACCTAGGACACTATATTATATGTATATAATATAAATTATAATATTGTTTAATGAAATTCCAAGTCATAATGAAGGATTCTGTTTTGATGGATAGGTCTTCTTGGACATATGTTTATAATAAACTTGTTTTAATGAAAATCCAAGCTATAATGAATTGTTCTGTATTTATGAAGGGACAGATCTTTGTGTACATGTATATAATATTTTATTACCCATATGGGAAAAAAGATACGGGTGAATATATTTTCTATCTTTTCTCACTGAGAAAAGATGGGCGAAAAGATACGGGTGAATATATTTTCTATCTTTTCTCACTGAGAAAAGATAGAATCTATCTTTTCCCCGCTGTGACATCATATTGGTGACGTCATCGGGCAGTGTCCAGTTTTTATTGAACTATTTTAAGCAATTTTATTTCTTGTTAACAATTAAACATGCTCTAAAGTAATTTCTTTGTAGTCCATCCACTTCCCACTAGAAACATCTGTTCATTAAGAAACTAACCGCTCTTGCTTACATTTATTTTGTATATCTTGTGTACCTATTAAGACGTCATTGCTTTTCTGTAGTGACGTTATCAGTTTTCTCAGACTTTCACGTCTTATAATAGTGTGTGTCATATATAAGAAGTTTAAAGTTTACACTATGGGTAATAAATACAATAACCCACTCGATACTCGGAATTACGGATCATCTGTCGTGAAATTAATGTTTCAGTCACTCACTAAAGCTCGTGACACAACATTAATTTCACTCAGGACAGATAATCTGTAATTCCTCGTAACTCATAACTTATTGTCTATATATAATATGGTATATGTTTTAATGCAATTCAGATGGAAATCTGTGTGATGATAGTCCATGTCGTAACGAAGGGTTCTGTCTTGATGGACTAAGAAGCTACACATGCGTGTGTCGACCAGGATTCTTTGGTGATAACTGTCAAAAATGTAAGATTTTAAAAATGTTTAGCAAATGTTTAAAAGAAAATATAAGATTTAATTGTTTTTTAGCAAATGTTGCAACAAAAATGTATGGTTTTTGATGTTTAACAAAAGCTACAACAAAAATGTAAGACTTAAAATGTTTAGAAAATGATACAACAAAATTGTACATTTAAACAAAATGTTTAGTAAACACCTTGCTTCTTATCAGAAACATGTGTATATGGTAGCAATAGATTTCCTTTTAACAAAATCTATTGTCAATTTGACGATCTATATATGATTAAAAATCAGTCATTGTGTTCTAGTGGTGTTAAATAAAACAAACTTTACTTTTAAGCAGTTTGGGCTATTTTCCATTTCAAACAGTTCTCCACAACTGGTTCATCAGGCTGTGGTATGTACTGTCCTATCTGTGGGAAGGTGCATATAAAAGATCCGTTGCTGCTTATCAAAAAGAGTAGCCTATGTGGCAGCAGTGGGTTTCTTCTAAAAGAAATGTGTCAAAATTACCATATGTATGACGTACAATAACCGATGATAAGATAAAAATCAATGTGCTCTAGTGGCGTCGTTAAATAAAACAAACTTTACTTTCTAGTAGTGTCGTTAAATAAAACAAACTTTACTTTCTAGTAGTGTTGTTAAAAAAATAGCTTTATTTTAACTTACAGCTTGTGGAGGACCAGCTGACGTAGTTCTTATTCTCGACTCCTCCAACTCTATTGGACCTGAGACCTTCCAACGCATCAAAACTTATGCAGAAACCCTTGTCCGCGAGATGAACATTGAGGCCTGCGACATTCGAATTGGTGGCTTGAAATACAGCTCAGCCGCCATGGTCCAGTTCAACCTGGGAGCCTTTAGAGACACTGAGACCATCTCCCGGGCAATTGATGCCATCCACTACACCAGAGGTCGGGCCAACATGGCTGATGCTATGAAAATCGCCAGGACACAGATGTTCAATGGGGGACATGATCGTCCAGATGCCAGGAAAGTCGCGTATCTGTTTACAGATGGAACTGTACAGATTAACAAGGATACTACATTGTCTGAGGCGGAGCTAACGATAGAGTCGGGAGTCAGAGTCGTACCACTGGCGGTGGAGATGAGAGATCGTACGGAGATCGAGTCCATTGCAATGGCTCAAGGAATGGGTTTGATAGAAGTACAGGATGATATGGCTTTACAAGATATGAGTGATAGGGTCTTGGAGCCCGTGCTAGATAGTAAGTGGTTTAATTTAAGGATTTTTTATGTTTTTGGATTTTCTATTGATTTTTTCTTTGCAATTAAGACAAATTTATGATATATATTCTAGTTTATGGATTTTTAATAGCTTTTTGTTTTAATTAGAAGATTCAAATTAATTTTTTAAGTGTTCTGGTTCACAGATTTTATACTATGGGTCATATGTATGAATACTGTATACATTTAAATGTGTTTAACTCTCTATACCACACATGCAAAATATCTGCTGGTTAGATGATAAACATGGTTATATGATCTTCATAGATATGACACCAGATATATAATTTGTTTAGGAATCCTATAAACTTTGAGAAGTAATCATATGTATTATACATTATAGTTACTAATCCGTCATCGTATTATTCCCATTAGTTAAATGTACCGTACATATTACATATATCCACGTGTGGTGGTAGATTTTAACAAATTACTAAAATCATATAATTATGCTTTATTTGCTATACATATTGTAGTTCTATTTATTACTAAAAGACTAATGTTTTAATGGTTACACATATTTAGCATCACCGAGAACAACCATTTTATAGAAAACATCATTTGCACTAATAGTTTTATTATTTTATCTCATTTATTTATTAAATTTTGCATCTGAGGGTATCAGGAAAGATTAGACATGGATCACTCAGGGATTGCCCTAGCCAGTAAAATTTGGGAGTCCAGTATGTTTTAGTGGGGGTCATTCATGTGTTTTGGGGAGTCAAATGAATGACAAATTAACAATCTTACAATACAAGATATATAACAAACGCGATACTGATGACCGATACATTCTTAGCTATCGTATATTCAACTTAATATCACTTATCAATGTTCTCTTTAGAACATACATTATTCTGTATTTTATATAACTTTAATATTGGCAACTTTGCATCAAATTGAAGCATAGAAAATGGTAGCATGCATAATTATTTTCACGAAATGGGGGGTCAAGTATGTGCATTTTGCACGTCAGGGCGAACCCTGATCACTGTTACCCTCATGAAATAAACCATTTATTATATTATTTTATTATTTATAAATATTGTTTTAGAGTGAAATGTTGTGACTAAATATCTGTTGTATTTTATTTGTTGTTGCAGCCGGTACAGGTATGAATGTAAACCAATGATATTTTGCACCAATTCCCAATCCTTCCCATTTGTTTCTGCATGTCTCAAATTTCAAACCAAACACATATGTCTTTGTCAGTTATAATGTCCATGTCTCCATCCCTTGACCACGATCCAAACTGTTTGTCTTTGTCCAGGAATGTTTGTGTTAAATTATGCAAAGCACATTTTCAAACTCAGTCTCTTGTTGGTAATGTTTGTTTTTGTCATTAAATCTTTACATGGCCATGTTTATATCACTAATTTGGATGTGGTGATTAAGTGTGCCGTTATCTGGAGTTCATCTTTACATGGCCAAGTTTATATCACTAATCTGGATGTGGCGATGAAATTTGCCTTTGTCCAGAGTTCATCTTTACATCGCCAAGTTTATATCACTAATCTGGATGTGGCGATGAAGTTTAATATTTTCCAGAGATCATCTTTATATGGTCATGTTTATATCACTAATCTGGATGTGGCAATGAAATTTGCCTTTGTCCAGAGTTCATCTTTACATCACCAAGTTTATATCACTAATCTGGATGTGGTAATGAAGTTTGTTTAAAAACAACAGTGTTCAAAATTATTGTGGCAGTCCAGCCAAAGTTGGAAAGGTGTTCTGATCTCCTACCATGTCTATTTTACTGTATTTCATGCTAGAATACTATGACAATTACAATTATGATATTAAACCTTTTAGCATTTTCAAAGTGTTAGGAGAGACCAAATTACTGATAACATACAATTGATACATAAACTATATAGCTAATGATTTAGCCTGTTTGTCAAATTTCATCCCACACATTCAAATCAACCCACCTCTCCCACGCCCATTCAAATCACAACCATCCCCAGCCCCACCCTGGCTAACCTATATTTAGACATGCTTGTTCCAATACGTCGTATGTACCCCAATATGTCATGTGTACTCCAATATGTCATATATCCCAGTATGTCGTATCTACCCCAATATGTCATGTGTACTCCAATACTAGTATGTCATGTACCCTAATACGTCATATATACCCCAGTATGTCAGATGTGTCCCAATATCATATGTACTCATAGTACAATATATGGAATTGCCAAATTTCATATTCGATTTGACCTTTCTGCATTTTGAACCCTTTATGTTTTGAAAGCATAGAAAGGTTTACCACTTTTGATGTATGCTCAAGTTCTAGATTGGGATGTCTAGAGAGAAAATAATTATTAATTTAAACTGTAAACAGTAAAAACATTGGGATAACCAAACAATAACTATATACAGTTGTTTATTGTAAGGAATTATCTGATTGGACACAACACTGACTATATACAGCTGTTTATTGTACAGAATTATCTGATTTGACAAAACCATGGCCACATACAGTTGTAAAGAATTATTTGATTGGACAAAACCATTTGGTATTAGAATGTGATGTAAAACAGATTTGTGTTGGTCTATGCAAATTGTTTACTCTATTCCATATGTGTTTTGCATGAGATTAATGAATAAGCAACTTCACAGTTCCGATTTGAGCAGACACAAACCTAATTAAATATTAATGGTCACATGTCATTCATTCTCAGGCATGAATGAAGTAAGGAGGCATCGCAAAGAAAGTCTTTTAATAGGCCTACAGAAACACTCCATATTTATATTGGTGGAAACAGAATATTGTATAGTCATTTTGTGTCAATTTTAACATATTTCTCAAACAGAAATATCCGAAACAAAATAATAATTATTATTTAACCATTGCATCAAACGTGGGCACAAATAACACATGACCTTTCCAGACTATCCTGGAAGTAATTGGAACTGTAAAGTCATCTATTACTTATGATTAAAGAACATCAGGTGTAACTCCATGTAATACAAAGTATTGTTCTTCTTATTCATGCATAAAATCATTTAATACCGATTTCCATAAAAAAAACTAGAAAAAAGTCTACAAATTGTGTCATTATTTTTTGAAAGAAAATTTCAACAATTATTATACAGTGGATTTCATTCAAAATGTGAAATTATACAACCTTGTGGACCAACTGTAACAATATTATCTCTGTCTGAAATTTAGTTAAAGTGACTGAAAAGAGACTCCGGGGCCACATGCTAGCCATGTTTTCCAGGTTAACATGTTATAATTTTCAATGAATAAACCATGCTGGCAAATTCCAAATTCTTTGAAAACCCATCTAAAACACTGTAAAATGTGAATAATGTTAGAGAAATGTGGCTGAAGAATTTGTTTTTATTAGTGCAGGCCTGGAGACATCAATTTTTTTTTTTTTAAATGGAAGTCAGTATACATGTTATGTAATTCGTCATCATTGTGTTAGCTGCATGGGTATACCATTGTTTTAACATACATGTTTGAATGTACATATGTATTAAAACATGAAATGTCTTGTAATAATACTCATTTTTATAGGTTCAATGGATTTCCACATTCAATATTTGAATTAATAACAGGAGATTGAAGTAGAATTATCAAAGTTGCATTATATATATGAGTAAAACAGTTTATTTTAGTTAACAATGCCACTATAGCATATTGATTGTTTGTAAAAAAAATTAAACTGGACACCCATGGAATCAAGTAAAATGTCTGGTTTTCTAAGGTGTCCAATTGTCAGTGGTTAAATTTACACTAAATGATACATTGGACCCAAATTGTTTGTCCGGTTTAGAGGGGATTACAGTTCAGAGGGGCATTATGGTTTAGAGGGGATTACAGTTTAGAGGGGATCTTGATTTGAAGGATTTCACTGTACCCTATAAGTTAGCTAGTCATAATATAATGTATATAATAATACATATGAAAGGTTTTTGTTTGTTAAAGGTTTTGTATAACTAACAGAAAAAAGATTAAAGTGATATCAACTTTGATAATGCTACTTCCATTGTTTACTAACTATTTAATAATTATGCTGGGTTTAGTTTTTTTATAAATATAATTACAATTAGTTATATAGCCACTAATATTTTTAATTATTTCATTTTCAATATGTTGGATCATTTTGTATTTCATTAGAATACATGAATTTAAATTTTTATGATATTAATTTCATTTTAAAATTTCATTCCATTTCAATATTCATTTATTTAAATACATCACTATTTCCTTATTAAAATATTTATTTTGTGCATGGTACATAGAAATCTTGGTATTTGTAATAACTAAAACTTTTTCATGATATCAGATTTAAATGTATGTATCCTAAACGACTGAAAAGCGTGGGAGAGTGAAACCTGTGATACTTTACTTTTGCATGCTTTCTAGCTGAACTGTGCAATTGCAAGAAATTTTGTCAATGCAGTTAGCAAGAGTTTAGTGTTTTGAAGGAAATGTGATATCAAAGAATTATATTTATCCATCGTACAACTGAATTTCTCTGACACAATGTTACATCAAATATACTACGCTACCATTAATTTTCTGTTTTAAAAAAAAAAGTTGCAAGTAAACATATTAAAATATTTGTATTGCATTTAATAAAAGATTGGAAAAGGTATAAATTAAAATAGTTAAATGAATTTTTTATGAAAATTAACATGTACTTTAGCAGGGCATTTAACCATTTCCCGTTAGTACCACGCTTTACGGTCGAACGAGGATGTGTGTAGGAATATGACTAAAACGTGTGTATGTTTGGTAACAGGAACTAACTACTGTGCTGACAACCCATGTCAGAACGGAGCGAGGTGTGTAAATCGGCCAGGTAGATTCAAGTGTGAGTGCGCTGCAGGATATTCTGGAGATATCTGTGACAAACGTAAGTTTACATTTCAGTAGATATGTCAGTTCCGCGGTGAAAATTATGATAATTCTCTTTTTAATGGAATAAGATAAAGCAGATCTTACAGATCAATTTTTTTTAAAATTACAGTCAAGCCTATCTTAAGCAGCCACCTAAAGGAATAACAAAAAGTGCTCTTAAGACAGGTGGCTGCTTGATACAGGTTATATTGTACTAAAGTAGCTGATTTTGGAGAAAATAAAGGTGACCTTTGCAGACAGGTAGCTGCTTAACACAGGTGACCACTTGAGCAGGTTTGACTGCATTGGATTTCGGAGCTGGTGTTCCATCTCCAAACTGTGGAAAGGGCTTAGAAATATTTTCTACATTTGGTATCCTTTCATCAGAATTTGAAATGAAAAAGGACAGCATTGTTTTGTTTAAATATTCCATGTGGATAAGCCTAAACCCATCTCGTGGGCCACAGCGATGACTGAGTTCATAATGGGGGCCCAAGACAGGCATCTGCTATAACAGTTTGTTCTGAATGTAGACGTTAAATATTTAAACCATAGGGCATGAACATTTTTTTTTGAAAATGTTTAGCCATGGTTGAAAGATTCACTGACAGCAATTTTGATTTAATCTACAGCAATTTGTTAAAATGTAACTTTTACAACAAATAGTTAGTTAGTTATATTTATTTTCGTGCTTACATCCAATTAAGGTTCAAGCACGCTGTCCAGGACAGATATTAATGTTAGTAGAAGAGAGGAAACCCG
>JAUTWP010170005.1:0-10308 GCA_033042655.1 Cyathermia naticoides | reverse complement strand
CTGAGTTTTTTAATAAAGGTTCATTTGTGAAATTCTGATATTTTGTTCAGTACTCCATAACCATTTCATTACAGCAAAAGTGAAATTAGTGAACCTTACAGTTACAAAACCTTATTTTAAAACAAAAGTTGTTCGATGGACTTACTGGGTTTTGCATCTGAACTCTTCATTTGTTAATGGAAATTTGATGTTTTGATTTTAAATGACGTCACTTGTTATGTGAACTGTTTTATAGTTTCGTTGTTTCAAAAAGCAACAGGTCCAAATATGCATTGCTTTTATCAATATAAAGAAGGTATGCAATAAATACAGAACTTCACATACAGTTTTTCGCTTCCTATTTATTGCACTCGTTCATTGCGCACAAGTACATACCACTCGACCGCTATGTGGTCTCAACTCTCATGGCATATATATTCTTGTGCACAATAAACTCGTGCAATAAATAGGAGCGAAAAAACGTATGTGAAGTTTTGTATATTTATTACTTGTATCTGCAGCTTTCACCAGTTAACGTGGAGTTTATCGTAAAGAAACTGTTACATTGTGTAACTAAATTGATACATTTATCGTTAAGAAACACCTCTTGCTGTAACCGACTAACCCACCAGTGTGTACAATCACCATGATCATGATGAGGCCTTGTTAATTATTATTAAATTATTATATATCATATATTATAATATTATATTCAATGAAAGTACACTGAAGGATACAGTCACTGTTACAGTGCTATTGCCAGGCCCACTCTTCCACCATCCATACTAAAATTATTATGTTTCTTCTCTTTTAATGATAATCTTTTACTCAATGAGTAATTTACTGTGACTGTAAAGTTTACTCTTACAAAAGTGATTTTGTCACTTTAAAAATTAAAGTCAAAATTGAAAATAAAACTGAACATTTGTTACATCGATTTATTTTTAATGACTTTACAAATACATATCACTCAAGTCACTTATTTTTACCTCTCCTAAAAACCAGATTTCTATTGGCAGCATGTTTAAATGTTTAACTAGAAGAAGAACGGTAATTTAAAAACAAAATAAAGACGAAGATTCTCATGCTTGCACGCTTTACCGCCAATCGTTTGTTTGTACATCCCTCCTTTGTTTTGCCAGAGCACCGCGGAAATTTATATTTTCTATCAAATTTTATTTATGACAAGATAACACAAGTTCATAGCCAGCAATACTGCAACATGAACATTATCTCTACAAATATGTAGTTCTTTTAATGTTTTGTTTATGATGGATTTATGACATCTAGTGATCCACATTTGTTAGGATAACTTCTTAAAATTTTCAGTTTTTATCACCTACAAATCCTCTTCTATTACAGCCAGTGGCCCACAACTGGTTCATCAAAGGCTGTGGTATGTGCTGTCCTGTCTGTGGGAATATGCATATAAAAGACCTGTTGCTGCTTATTAGAAAGAGTAGTCTATGGAGTAAATCCCGTGAGTGTATGTTTGACATTCAATAGCTGCTGATTAAACAATGTCCCGAGATGTCATTAAAAGAAAAATTCCTTTCTTTTGTGACCAATTGGAGCTTATTATTTTGACCTTGTATTCTACATCTCAGATTGATATATTTATAGGGAAGCAGAGAGCTGACAGTGTGGTGCTGTTGTGAAATTAAACCAACGTTGAGGTGGATTATAAAAGTAATCATCCCTAGAGGTTAGAGCTAATTCCAGTGAAAATTGTGATTCCCAACTAGTAAACGAAAGACTGTAGTAAATGCTAGTGTGTGTAAAACTGTATATAAAAAGTAACATAGCCAACAGAAGTGTGTTTCTGTAGATTTGCGTCAGACATCAGGCAGTCAGGAGAGGTATGTAGCTCAATCGGTAATGGGTGACTTTAAAGTTGGTGTTAACACTTACAACAACACTGATCCTTGTTTCACCAACTTTAAACTCTGTTGGTGGTGTTGCTGTTAATAGCCGGTGTTGGGGTTACCCTAGTTTAAAACTGGTGTTTGGTGTTGAAACCAACACTCTTTTCAACACCAACTTTAAAGTCTGTCTGTGGTGTTAACACTGATGTTGGTGTTACCTAAGTTTAAAACTGGTGTTACTGTTAACCTGACACCGGGTGTTGACTTGAACTGCAGCTGGTGTTTATTATGGCAAATTTGAAAGGCTTTTCTATTGACGTTGACACCAAACTACTGGGGTTTAACACCAGATGGAGTTTAAAGTTGGTGTTGGCAGACATGTTGTTGTAGGAATAATTGATGACAGGGCACCAAATAATTTTCGAAAAACAGCAGAAATTTAGGTATCTTACCTGATTAACCAGTGACAAATAGTGAAGAAACAGCATGGAATCAAATGGGTAATCCCCAACACCATGTTCAACACCGGTGTTGAATTCAACCTGGTGTTATGGGCTTCAGGTCAACACCATTCACCAACAATCGGTGTTGCCTCAACACCAGTAGTGTAAACTCAACTTGACACTGTTAACATCTGACATGGTGTTCTGGGCAGCAGGTAGACACCAACTTTAAACTCACCCAATGTCTGCCTGTTAAACTCATCTTGACACTGTTAACACCTGACATGATGTTCTGGGCAGCAGGTAGACACCAACTTTAAACTCACCCAATGTCTGCCTGTTAAAGGGTCATCATATCGATCATTGTCAGCGGGCACAAATGCTGTTTGGGCCTTTTTTCGTTCCAACCAGTAGTTAAAGGTCATGGTATGTGATGTCCTGTCTGTGGGAATGCTTGCTGCTTATTGAAAAAGAGTAGCTTATATTATGGCCGCAGGTTTCCTCTAAACAAATGACGTATGTTTGACATCCAATAGCAAATCATAAGATTAAAATCAATGTGCTCTTGTTGAATTGTTAAATAAAATAATCTTTACTTTTAAACAGTTCTAATTAAGCAATGTGATGTACGGAATTAAACATTCAATCCATTTTTGGTGTTCACCTTTCTTTGTATGTAATTTAAAAAAAAGTAGTTTGTTTTATTTAACGACGTCACTAGAGCACATTGATTTTTATCTTATCATCGGCTATTGGACGTCATTCATATGGTCATTTTGACATATTTTAGAGGAAACCCGCTGCCACCACATAGGCTACTCTTTCAGATTGTTATTTTTTAATTTGGGCTTTTCACATACATTAACAGGTCAGACTTATCCTACTGCTTTGAGAATTCCTGCTAATTGATTTTCAGTTGCATTTGAATGTTAAACAAAGAGTCCATTGCATATTATGTTTCAACTGAACTACGGTACTTCTAATGTGTCAATAGCTTTAACAAGTACCAAATCAAACTTGTTTCACAATTTATTTAAGCTTTTGCAGAGATTGAAAATAAAACAACAACAACAACAACAACTCATTATATTATTTTTAATCTTTCTCACAAGAATGTGACAAGTACAAAATTTATCTCATTGGTATAAATATAAAAGGAGTATCATTTAATAATCAACATTAATTTTATTATTATCCTTCTGACAAAAATATATTTGAGTATTACATTTGGTATCATAAGTACCGGGTAGTACCAGCCTCACCAAACTGCCGTACAAATTTGGTCATAGATTTAATAAACAATTAGCAACTATCTTAAATATATTACATTATAATATATTTAAATAACTAAAATAAAATACTATTTAACTTCATAATGAGTGTGGTATTTTCAAAGTGTTTCAGTATACCATCAATTGTGAACATACCATGCTAATGAAGCACTTTAAAAACACAATATCACAAATATATTTACAGTGTGTACAGTGGCGGAATAAACAGAATAAAATATATTGGAGAACTATTAATTATATTAAAGAACATATATCAAAGATAGGATGCCCTAAATTCATCAGTGTGCAATATAATATACTGTGCAATATAATATACAACAATATACAAAAATATAACATTCATTTAGAAGTGCATTTCAAATACAAATAGATTACATACATAATATTTAGAGCTAGTTCTGGAAGTCTGCACACAATATTTGACAACAAAGGAATGTAAAAAAATAAGTACATGTAAACACAAAACAAAATAAATTGTTGTTGTTTAAAAAATAATAATTATTGAATTATCAACAATCATCATGTGTGTCAAAATGACCATATGAATGATGTCCAATAACCGATGATAAGATAAAAAACAAACTTTCCTTTTTTTTACAATCATCATCTTTTAAATAATCTACAAGCTAACCAGCAGTTTATTTTATACACCCTATCATATATCATATCAAGGCCAGTATTTTTTTTAGTATTCAGTTTACAAACCCGCCAACATAAATTTTGCTCAAATGGAAAAAAAACACCCTCTTTTTTAACTTTTATTATTTATTTTTTTGCCGATGATTTCCACAAATAGGTCTAAAGAAAAAAGTTACCATTCTATTTTTTGCAACTATCCTTTCGGTTATAGTGACGCAATTTGTCAGATAACAGTGTGAAATAACACTTATTTCGTCAATAAATATACCGTTGTAGATATGAATTGTTAATTGTATTTCATTGGTCGCTCTTTTTTGGTCTAATTCGGTATTTCGCTCCAATTCGGTATTTCTATGCTCTGCGCGATTGCGCACAGAGATCTCACTTTGGAATCAACATTATTTTTATTAAAAAATTCCCGTCCGCCTACCATTGTGCGCAAAAGTTTTTGTTTGTAAACCTAAAATAAAAACATACTGGCCGAAGATATGTATTTGACACACTGAATTGAATTCTCAACAATCATCATGTTTTAAAGGGGCAGTGTCTGTTTAAATTTTTTTTTAACCATTTAGAATATATCTTGTATGTTTGTTTGATGTGCACCACGCTCCATTCTTCTGATGCAACGATTTGCTGTATTGTAATTAGATCACGCGAAATACACTATAAATTGGCGACGCAACCTGCCAGCTGTCCACCATCGCTAAGTCGTAGTGCTATTCACGTGACCTAAATAACTAGTTTACAAAGGAACTTACACAGTACCAATTTGCAAAGGAACTTACGCAGTATGAGTATACAAAGGAACACAATGATGTACAAACTGCTGACAGCTGACTAGTACCTGAGACAGTATGATTTGAACATGTTACAAGCACAACTAGTTAATTATCTGTCTTTTCCTTGATGGTAACAGTGGATCTTGTTCACTGTCAGAGTCATAGTGATTCTCTGTCGTACTAGCCTCTTGCTCACGCTGCTCACGCAAAGCCTTCTCTTTTCTACTGATGTTAAGAATGCCATGCTGAAAAATAATTAGCAATAAAAAAGTTTGTTTTGTTTAACGACGCCACTGGAACACATTGATATTTTATCTTATCATCGGTTATTTTTACACACTTTTTAGAAGGAAACCCACTGCCTCCACATAGGCTACTCTTTTTGATAAGCAGCGAGGGATCTTTTATATGCACTTTTCCATAGACAGAACAGTACATCATACCACAGCCTTTGATGAACAAGTTGTGGACCACTGGTTGGAACGGAAAATAGCCCAAACTGCAGCTGGGTCCACTGAGAAGGATCGATCACGTCAATAGAGCCCTTTGATTTTTATCTTAACATCGGCTATTGGTAATCAAACATATGGTAATTTTGACACATTTCCTGCCACAGTTTTTGACAAGCAGTAACGGGTCTTTTATATGCATTTTCCCACAGCTAGGACACATTGTTGGTTTATAATTAGGATTATAGCAGTTGACATAGTTGGACAGAAGTGAGTATTTTTTAGTTTTACAAATAAATGATGATTTGTCTCCCCTCACAATGGCAGCCATAAATCGTGAATAAATTAGGTAGATATGCCAACTTAAAATCCTGGCTACACCAGTAAAGATTTTTATTTCATATTTTTATGCTTACTTTGACATTTTATTTTGTCATTGTGTATATTAGTATTAATAATTGATTGTTTTCTTTATACTTGCAGTTGGTGTGCACAAGATTCCAGGTATGTACAAGAGTTTGGTTCTTCACTGTTTTCTTCCTATATTTCCTATAAGGCCAAATAAAAAAAATTGTTTGGTTCCTGTTACATGGAAAAAATAAATAGGGTAGGTAGATAGGGATTTGTTTTTGTTATTTAATTTTTTTTTTAATGGATTATTAAATAAAACAGGTGAAAAAAAGAGTGGTGGTGTGTGGAAGGTTAAAAAATTTTTAGGGTCTGCACCAAAAATCTAGGAACGGTCGGGTAACCGGAATCAAACTAATTTTTTATTATGCCTAAATAAAGTGGTTGGAAAGCCTGCGCCTGCTATAACAGCCTGGCTCTGAATGTGGACATTAAACAACTTGACAGGACCTAGGAGACCTGTACACTTGTGTTCAGTTCAAACAACAGTTATTAAGCACATATGTAGCAATAGGCTAGGAGGATCAATTTGTTCTCTTAATTCAAACAAATATTTTTGATTTTATTCTTACCTAGAAAAATATTTCCAAATAATATAAAACTCTTAAATAATTTACTTTTGACTTGTATTTGTAATATTTTTGGTATAAATTACAGATAACACTTTTATTGTAGGCTTATTTTAATTTAAAATTGTGTTGTCAATGTGTTAAATTCACTTTGATTATTTATATTTTTATATGTGTTATCTTTTCAGTATGATGTCAAACTGTGGTTGTCACATATTCAGTTTGCTAAAGCAAGGGTAGGTGTATAGTTAATTGCTTTAATGTTTTATATTTTGTTTTAAATTATAAATAACAAATATGGAAATTGATAAAATATCATTGCTAAGAGTTTGTTTTATTTAACAATGCCACTGGAGTACATTGATTTTTATCTTATCATCGGTTATTGGATGTAATTCCTATGGTAATTTTGACACACTTTTTAAAAGAAAACCCACTACCACCACATAAGCTACTCTTTTTCATAAGCAGCAAGGGATCTTTTATATGCACTTTCCCACAGACAGGACAGCACATACCACAGCCTCTGATGAACCAGTTGTGGACCACTGGTTGGAACGGAAAATAACCCCAAAAAGCTATAAAGTATCCACCTATTAAGTGGTCGTCATGAGTATGTTTCAATTCCAATAGCCGATGATAATAAAACAATGTGCTCTCATGGCATCGATAATAAACCATCTTTTCTTTACAGTTTGAACATATGTACATATACAATTTGATTTTTAGGCACCAATTATGTTTTGGCAAATGAGAAAATATTATGGAGAGCTACTTCAGGTTTTAAATGTCATTTAAGTCCAGGACTCAGACTGAAATTTTGTTTGCTTTGGCCATTTTTAAGATATTGGGAGGATTTCTTTTGAAAATTTCATTTGATAAAAGTTTGATATAATTAAAATTTGATTAGGCAAATATTAATTGATAGGCATTGTGTTTAAAATTGAGCCTGTGGGTAGTTAGGCTATGAATAGGGAATGCCCTCATAAATTATATCTTGAGGTTTAGGTGTGGTGTAAGAATGTAAGATAATTTTAGTTTTAAATGGTGTGTATTAGAGTGTTGTTTGTTTATATGTAACTTTTGTAAGGTAGTTTAGCTACGTGTTGTATTTGTCACTTTGAGTTTAAGATGGTGTGTATTTACTGTACGTTGTTTGTTCATTATAGAAGGAAAAGTCCACCATTAGTCGACTGTTTACAAAAATGCTTCAAGTGCACAACAGAAAACCAGGTAAGTTTTGTATTTTCTTTGTTAATATTCCTACAAAACTGATTTGCGATGGCATTTTTATCATTGTTGGGTATTTTCTTTGTTAATATTCCTACAAAACTGATTTGCGATGCCATTTTTATCATTGTTGGGTATTTTCTTTGTTAATATTTACAAAATTGCTCTATCAAAATGAACTGAATTTCTAGGACAGATGATTAGTCTTGAAAACAGACATTTTTAAATGTATAAAAATTATAAAAGTGGTAGCCAATGAGTCTTGCATGTATCAAAAATGAGTCTTTTAGAATCCTCTTAAAACATAACTGGATGAATATTATAAAGCGTGTTTTAGGTAAAGAAAAAAAATATATTGTTTAATGAAGCACCAGTATATTGTTTAATCAGTGGTTATTGTGTATCAAACATTTGATATTTATGACATAAAAAAGAAATTGCTTCCACAAACTAATCTTTGAAAAGCAGCATGATGTTTTTTATATGGATTTTACCACAAACATGGAAGCACATTCACCATCCTTTTATGAACCAGTTGTGGGCAACAGGCTGGAAAGGAAAACAGCCCAAAGGGTTCACCCATAAGGATTGATCTGACGATCCATTGTACCTTGTATGATTAGGTAGTTAAAAGCTTGTAACAAAAACCCAGGCTTCGTAGATATACATATATATTATACATATCACAGTATCTTTTATTTAAATGCAGTAATTTATCATTGCATGGTTAGGCCAGTATTTTTTAATGTTTAGGTTTACCAACAAGAACTTTTGCGAAGAAAGGTAGGCAACGGAAATTTTTTTAAAATAAATAGCGTCGATTCCATTTTGCTATTCTGGAATTTAGATATCTGTGCGCAACTGCGTGATGCATAGAAATACCGAATTGGACCAAAAGAGAGCAAGCGATGAAATATTAACAATTTGTATCTACAAAGGTATATTTATTGACAAAATAAATGTTATTTCACACTGTTATCTGACGAAATGAGCCACAATAACTGAAGACAGTTGCATAAAACTAGAATGGTAACTTTTTTTTCTTTAGAGCTATTTGTGAAAGTTGCCGTTCAAAAAAAAAAAGTTTCCTTTTTTTTTCATTTGAGCAAAATTTACGTCAGCGAAAAATAAAAAAATACTGGCCTTGTATATAAAAAATATTCAAAATGAAACTGAAATGTGCTAAAACTTTAATGGAAATGAATGCATTGGTTGCAGAGTAAGAACACTCACTGGGCAAAGAATAAGGAACATTATATTTTGAAATGTTTATTAGCTGTTTAGCATCAATTTTAAATTGATTAGGTCAGGTCAGGTCATGTGGTTTATCATTCAAATCCAGACGGCTCTCCTGGGTGAAGTTTATGGTTAGCAATTGTCCATTGTTTATAGCATTAATTTTAAAACTAATTATAACTGAAGCTTGCATAGTGATTCCCAGTATGAGATCTACCGTAGCTCAATCGGTAGAGTGCTCACTTGAGGTTGTTGTTTGTTTTCTCATTCCAAACAGTCCTCCACAAATAGACAAAGGGCATAATACATGTTATCCTGTCTGTGATATGATGCATATGAGATTCTTTGCTACTAATGGAAAAAAAAAGAAAAAAAAGTGTCTGCTATACCAGCCTGGCTCTGAATGTAAACATTAAACAACACTAAAAAAAGGAAAAAAGCAGGTTTCCAATAAAACTGTCGGAATGACCAATGTTTGACGTTTAATAGCGAATGATTAAAAACAATCAATGTGCTCTTGTGGTGTAATTAAACAAAACAAACTTTTAACTGAATTGCAACACTATAAGAACTAATAAAAGTTTCCATCAATAATAATATTCTACAGTGCATTTGGAAGGGTAGAGTAACATCTCAAAATGAGATGGCTCCTAATCTTGTAAATTCCTATGAAATTTGTCAGTCAGGATTATACAAAATAACAAAATTTCTGCTTTCATTTGCTTTTTTACAATAAAAAGTTCTAAAACAACTAATTTATATATAAATGTAGAGAAACTTTAAAATAGTGGCCGTTCCAACCTGTGCTTCACAACTGGTTCATCACAGGCTGTGGTAGGTATGTGCTGTCCTGTCTATGAGAAAGTACATATAAAAGATCCCTTGCTGCTTATTGAAAAGAGTAGCCTATGTGGTGGCAATGGTTTTCCTCTAAAAAGAAATGTGTCAAAATTACATCCAATAGTCGATGATAAAAATCAATGTGCTCCAGTGGCATTGTTAAATAAAACAAACTTTACTTTTAAAATAGTAGGTGTTTCACTATCATTTTATGAAAAAAAGTCTTGAACTTTGCAAAATTCAGATTCAGTGCATGCTGCAAGAAGTTTCCTCCAGTGTGGCAACACCATCAAGTTCCGCAAGTTCAGCACATAAACGTGAGTAATCAGTGAGTTTGAAATTACACCATCAAGTTCAGCACATAAACGTGAGTAATCTGTGAGTTTGAAACTACACCATCAAGTTCAGCACATAAACCTGAGTAATCAGTGAGTTTGAAACTACACCATCAAGTTCAGCACATAAACGTGAGTAATCAGTGAGTTTGAAACTACACCATCAAGTTCAGCACATAAACGTGAGTAATCAGTGAGTTTGAAATTACACCATCAAGTTCAGCACATAAACGTGAGTAAT
>JAUTWP010169994.1:0-10310 GCA_033042655.1 Cyathermia naticoides | reverse complement strand
GCCATCCAATGGAGTAACAAAAAGTGGCCTCTTAAGACAGATGGTTGCTTAATACGGGTTATATTTAACTAAATTAGTTGATTTGGGAGACAATAAAGGTGACATTTGAAGACAGGTGGCTGCTTATTACAGGTGGCTGCTTATTACAGGTGGCCGCTTTAGCAGGTTTGACTGTACTAGTACTTCTGTACTTGACATTGATGCTCCTAGTAAATAGACAGAAACAATTTTTGTTCTTTCTTTTTCAGGAACTAACTACTCTATAAATATAGATTTAAACGAAGTACTATTGTACTGGACTTATTGATGCTGCTAGTAAACAGACAAATAGAGGCCTAGTATATCATAATATATCTACTCCACCCGTCTATATATAGATTTAAATGCAGTGCTATTGTACTGGACTTATTGAGGTTGCTAGTAAAGAAAAAATTAATGTACCATGAAATAAATGTACGCCACCTTCTATATTTAAATAAATTACTCAACCAATCGTCCATAATTGATGTAACAAAGGCTTGTCTGTGGGAAAGCGCATACTACTACTACTATTATAATACTACTACTTCTACCACTACTACTACCACTATTACTACTTCTACCACCACTACTACTACTACTACTACTATTACTACTACCACTACCATTACTATTATAATACTACTTCTACCACTACTAATACCACCACGACTACCACCACTACCACTACCACTACTACTTCTACCACTACTACTACTACTTCTACTTCTACCACTACTACTACTACCACCACTACTACCACTACCACTACTACTTCTACTTCTACCACTACTACTACTACTACTTCTATTTGTATACAAAGGATTATATATTACTCAAAAGAAGGTAACGGTCAAAGGAAATATTTTGATAATTTTTGAGTATGTTTTTTAAGCCATAATGGGTTATACTACCTCCCTTTGTGTTTTCATTTAAACTATAGACATCACGTTATGATGGTACATGCAATCATTCCAATTATCTTTAGACATTGTTTAAGTTAACCTAAATTTCCTTTTCATTGATTTGAATAATAATTTTGTCAGACTAAATTCACAAACCGTCTCGAAACACTCATTGTGACAGCTCATGCACCCTTTGCATGTGTTTTGTATGAGTTTCTTTCCATGCATGCCAATTTTAGCTATAAAAGGAATTAACATTTTCCGTTCATCAGCAATTTAAATTTGAAGATGGTTCAACGACAACTCAGTTTTCTATACATAAGAAAGGCCAATGGCTGGCTACACGATTGACAAATTCAGAGAACTGTGGTTCACCGTCTATATGTAAGCCAAAACGTTGTTGATAGACTGTGGCAGAGGTTTGGAACAAGTAATGCTATTCAGAATCAACAACTTTCTGGAAGCCTCCAATGAACAACATATTGTTTTACCCCTAACTTCTTTTGATTAGTATATACAGGTATAATATTGCATTGACAACATTCATAAATGTTTACAGAATACATTGTGAGATTTACACGACATGACAGTCTAACATCCTAACTGATGCAATACATCATGTTGACCTTGACGCATGAATTGTTTTTATGATCGTTTTTCTGAAAACAACGAATTGACAGCTAAGACTTGTAAGACAGGTGCACTAGATAACAAAAGTTTGTTTTGTTTAACGACGTCACTGGAGCACATTCAGTTTTATCTTATCAGCGGCTATTGCACTTCATAAATATGGTCATTTTGACACATTTCGTTTGATGAAACATGCTGCCGCCACATAAGCTACTCTTTTCGATAAGCAGCAATGGATTTTTATATGCACTTTCCCATAGACAGGACAGTACATACTACGGCATTTGTTGAACCAGTTATGGACCACTGGTTGGAACGGAATATAATCCAACCTGGAGCTGGGTCCAATGAGAAGCATCGATCCGACGACGGCCCGCTTCAAAGGCGGACACGCTACCGACTGAGCTACATACCGCTTCCCTGCTGTGTGCAGAGATGTGATGTTAAATATTATAAACAGATTTTATGACACTGTTTTGCTATACAAGTATTGAACATGCAACAGATGCTCGAGTTTGCATTCAAAATATTCATTTGAATCATTCTAATTACACATGTATGCGAATAGTAAGGTACTTACAATGCATTTGTTGAACATTAATACAATGTAACACATGTTTAATGTTATACAATTAGTAACATTTGTTTTATAATGTATTTATATCAAAAATATCTGTTAAAACAACGTGTAACTTATGTTATAAATTGTATTAATTTTAAATAAAATTTAATGTTAGTATTGTTACACAACGTTTTATGTAATCTTATGTTATAAAATACATATTAATGAAAGAAATATTTACATAACGTATTAGGTATTTAAAATTACAAACTTATTTTGACATGCGTTTAATATAAGCGTCTTAACCTACTAGGTTTTTTTTAATAAATTGTATTGAGAGAAGAGATCAGGTGCCATATGCATGAAGAGCGTTTAACGCATTTAACCGCGTTTATCTGCTAAACAGCGGATATTTTGCATGTAAGGTATATGGAGTTAAACGCGTTTAAATTTATACGGTCTTCGTGCATATGGCCCCAGGTGACATATGCATGAAGAGCGTTTAACGCATTTAACTGCGTTTGTCTGCCAAACAGAGGATATTTTACATGCAAAGTATATATTAAGTTAAACGCGTTTAAATGTATACTGTGTTCGTGCATATGGACCCAGGTCGTGGTGTTTAACGTCTACGTTCAGAGCCAGGCTGTTATAGCAGACGCCTCTCTCGGGCATCGTTTATGGTTTTCTCCATCCACGTAGCTCAACCTTTCGCGTGTCTGACCGTTGAAGCGGGTTGTGGTCGGATCGATCCTTCTCAGTGGACCCTTTTGCAGTTTGGGCTATTCGCTGAGGAAGTTACATTGTATTAAAACTGTGTATGTGATCGATCCTTCTAAGTGGAACCAGCTGCAGTTGTCCAGAATTGGTTCAACAAAGGCCATGGTATGTGCTGTCCAGTCTGTGGGAAAGTGCACGTAAAAGAGCCCTCGCTGCTTATCGGAAAGAGTAGTCTATGTGGCAGCAGCGGGTTTTCTCTAAAAGAAATGTATCAATATGACCATATGAATGATGTCAGTGTTCTCGTGGCGTCCATAAATAAAACAACCTTTTATTTTTACTGTATGATTTATCACAACTGGATTTAAATGGGTTAAACTTTCTGAAGTCATCAGGTCATGTTGTTTAACGTCTACATTCAGAGCCAGGCTGTTGTAGACGCTCTGAAGTCATTATTTTGTAGTATTCTATGTAACATTTCTGAAGAATTACATTGTGTTATTACATTGTTTTATCAGATGGATTTGAATGGGTTGATGGGTCACCTACAAACTTTCTGAAATGGTCAAAAGGGGAACCGTCAGATTCATCTGCTGCCGGTGCGGACCATGAAGAATGTGTGGAGATGTACAGATCAACTGGTCTATGGAATGACTTGTATTGTCTACGAAAGCGTGGATACGTTTGTAAAACTATGAAAAGTAAGATTTAGAATGGAGGCGAAACAATTATAAGTATTCTTATATTGAATGATAAATTATGGGTGGATGTAAAACAATGAAAAGTTGGATTTAGAAAGGATGTGAAAAAAATAAATAACAAACATAGGAAGAAATAATGAAACTATGTGTATAAAACTGAAAAGTAAAGTTTGGTGGAATTATGATTGGATTTAAACATACAACCAAAACGTAAAATTTTGGTTGAATGATGAATGTATGCATATACAATTCAAAGGAAAATATTGGTGTAATGATAAATGTGTGTATATACAAATAAAAATTTAAATTTTGGTTAAATGATGAATGTATATACAAATAAAAATTAAAATTTTGGTTGAATGATGAATGTATGTATATACAATTAAAATGTTTGTGGAATGGTGAGCGGATGTATATATCTACAAATAAAAAGTAAAATGTGGGTTGAATAATGAATGTATGTATAATTTTATATATACAATTAAACGTAAAATTGTGGAATTATTTTTCTTTCTTTTCTTTCTCTATATCTATACTTTATTGTCATTTAATTGTTTACTCCATTGTATTTTTATTCTAGAATTGTTTTTAAAGGGGCAGTGTCTTTTTTTTAAATATTTAACCATTTAGAATATATCTTCTACCTTTGTTTGATGTGCACCAAGCTCCATTTTTCTGACGCTATGACGATGTACCACATTTAGGTCACGCGATTAGTGCTACGACATAGCGATGGCGGCCAGGAGGCCACGAGGATTTATAGTGTATTTCTCGTAATCTAATTTAGATATAGCAAATCGGTGCGTTAGATGAATGGAGCGTGATGCGCATCAAACAAACGTACAAGATATATTCTAAATGGTTAAATATTTAAAAAACAGACACTGCCACTTTAATGACACCTCTAGAGCACACTGATTTTTATCGTGTTGGTTTTGAGCTGCCCAATGGCCCAATTTTCGGGTCGATAATGTGTATTCATTTTACTATAAGCCATGGCCAAATTATGGCAATACAGAATATAAAATTGAATTGTGTTTTCTTTGATAAATAACTAAACCCTTTATAAAACTGTTGATTCTCTGAGTTTGAAATAAAGTAAAGTTTGTTTTGTTTAACGCCGCCACTAGAGCACATTGAATTTTTATCTTATCATTGGTTATTGGACGTCATTCATATGGTAATTTTTACACATTTTAGAGGAAACCCGCTGCCGCCACATCGGCTACTCTTTTCAAAAAGCAGCAAGGGATCTTTTATATGCACTTTCCCATAGACAGGACAGCACATACCACAGCCTGTGTTGAACCGACTGAGCTACATCCCGCTCCTTGGTACCAACAAAAAATGCTGGTTTTGACAGAGTGCCGGTTTAGACATGTTTTCCAGTCGTAAGTGGCTGGACGGGACTTTGAAACTGTTCCGGTTTACACAGCAATCCAGATTAGACAGATGCTGTATACTAAATTATACTGCTGGTACATACGTTATTTCAACACTGGTCTTATTGAAAGCAGTACAGAGTGATTTTATTTTTTGTTTAATGTTTTACCATATTTGCAGTATAAGTTTTGTGAGTAAATGTATCATTATCCTTGTTTTTTCTTTTTCTTAAAGTGGATTTTGTTAGTGTTATTCGCATCAGTGTAATTTATACAGTTAAATTAAAGACATAAAACATGAAAATTATACTCCCGCAAATAAAACCTATTTTACAGTATTCATTTAATTTAAATAGTTAAATTGTGAAACTAATTTAAATAGTTAAATTGTGAAACTAACTATCAATGGGTCACAATGGCAAGATTTTCAGTTTCTTAAAATTATTATTCTAGTTGTCAAATTTTTTACTTTTCCACCAGATAAGCATTAAAGAACTGATGGATGCTCATTTCAAACACTGAATTCTGTTAATCCATTAGTGGCAGTGTCTGGTTTTTTAAAAATATTTAATCATTTAGAATATATTTTCCACGTTTGTTTGATATGCACCACTCTCCTTTCTTCTGACAAAACGATACCGCTTGTACCACATTTAGGTCACGCAAATAGCGCTACGACATAACAATGGCGGCCACGTGGATTTGTAGTGTATTTCTCGTGATCTAATTTAGATATAGCAAATCGGTGCGTTAAACGAATGGAGTGTGATGCGCATCAAACAAACGTACAAGATATATTCTAAATGGTTAAATATTTTTAAAAAAACAGACATTGCCACTTTAAATGATTAATATATCTGTCTTGACAAAGCACTGAGTTACAACAGGTGTTAGAATGAAAATTAGAATGACATTTTCACCCATCTCTTCAAATATTACGCAAGATAGAGCTAGCCCATGTGAGAAAGCCATGTGGGAAAACCTATCTAACACGACCACATGCTCTTGTCTATTACATGACATTAACATTGGTCAGGTCAAGTTGTTTAATGTCTACATTCAGAGCCAGGCTGTTATAGCAGACGCCGACTTCAACATTGGAAGATGTGATTTGACCACTTGAGCAGTTTTGGCGTAAGATATTGTTTGTTTTTATTTGAATAAGACATGAAAATGACGTGATAGCTAAAACATAGGTACATTTTTTGTATAAACTATTTTGAGGTATGTTGTTTTTAATGGCGATATTTATTTAATTTTTATTGTAAAATTTGAAATATAACTTTCTGGACTAAATGTACAAAATTGTTTATTTTCGTTCAGTGAATGGGAGAAAAATAATCATTTATGTGCACCCATATAGGATAGTGCTATTCCACTCTCAGACACATAATTTGATGTCAGGGTCTGGGATGACGCTTACCCTCGGGTGGAATAGACCTAACCGACAAGGGTGCATATGAATTTTTGTATGTATTCTTGCATGTACAGTGGACCGTCTAAACCAGATCCAGTAGGGACCAAAAAAATATGCTGGTTTAGACAGATGTTATCCAGTGTTAAATGGCTGGATGGGACTTTGAAATTGTGCTGGTTTACACAGAAATCCGGATTAAACAAATGCTAGTTTATATCGATAGTCCACCGTACATGTATATAATTATTATAGTTATGCATATAAAAAAACTATATTAAATAATTGTTATTTCTCCATACATACATGTATACACAAACATTTAGTAAGCAATCTGTTCTTAGTAAAATTACATTTTAAAATGTATAATTATGTGAACCTTCAATTACAAATGTACATGTATTTTAAAACCTTTTTCTTAGAGTTTATTTTGTGTTTAGTAATTATATTATTTAGTGAGTCACTGAAGGAAATTGGGTAGTAGCTAGGGTACATAAAAAATGTATTATAATTTATATAGAGAATAACCACCTAGTGACATAGGATATCGGCTTTATCCTGTGAAGGTAAGAATGATGAGTCACTGAAACTTTCGGCCTGAACAGGATAAAGCAGATATTCTACGTCACTAACAATGAGCGGCCCCAAATTGTATCTTAGATTAATCTATGTAGTTATGTAGTACTAGTACACACATACATGTAGTAATACACATAATCTTGATTTAATTTCTAGTATATATTTAATATTGAACCATTTAGATTCAAGTTTCGTGTTTGTTGTGTGCCCATGACACACTTCTGCTCAATATAAAAACAATGGCTTTATCAACCCACATGTAGACCACACACTGCTTCCGATTTAGAACTTTTGAATGAAATCTAAAAATGACTCAGTACACAAGAAGTCATTCTGATGTCCTGCCCATGTAAACAAAGATAAACAGGGCAGATAATGAAGAACAAACAAGTTTATCAAGTTATTCAAACAAGAAGGTGACAGCTGGGAATATAGTGTGACAACATTACAATTATGTGCCTGATGAATAGAAAGGTCAAATGTTGTGTGTTCTGGGTCAGTGCTTTGTGGACAAACAAATGTCACTGAGAACTATCTTACAACATATCATATGACATAGTCACATACAATCACAGGGGTGCACAAATTAAAATTCTGCGTAATAACTAATATAACCCTTTTTGTTTGCATAACCCTTTTTAAAAATAATAACATTATATTTTTTATTTGTGTTTGTAACTATATATATCATTAAGACTAAGCTAAAGTTATGAAGAGTTTCCTTATTATTTAAAACTGTTCGGTGGCAATGCAGCAATACTAAATAGGAAATCTTTTTTGTTTTTGTTTAAAAAAAATTGCGCAAACGTGAAATGGGTTACTCAAGGACAGTTTCAGGCAACCCTCACTTGAACGAAACAGTCGTTTCGCACAATCTGTGCACCCCTGAATGATGTTAGCATCACCAAGATTAGTTCATGGTATACATAAACTGCATGAATATTTTTTTCTAATTCTCATTTTAAAAATATGCTGTTGTTTACACGCGCATAAATGTGTACATGTATGTATTCAAATGTTTTTCAATGAGACATACTAGTAATATGATTAATACACAAGTGTACACAATTCTAATTATATGTACTGGACTGGAAAAAGGTTTAACGTGTTTACATCACTAAATAAGTGTTCAAACACTTATATGTAAAGCTGCAATTTATTTATAAATGGAATATTTTTAATATTTAATAATTTAGAATAAATGATCTAACTCTAAGTTTGTTCAGTGGCCATTATGTGCCATTTTTTTCATTAAAAACAAAATCACTATCAATCTATCTTATGTTATGTAAAATCACACTGGCTGATATATAAGTTAATATAAGACACTGTTACAAACAGGTTAGCAGGACAGTATTTACTTCTCTAACAATAAAACTAAAACATCAAGATGAAATCTCAGAATTGTGTGCAATTAGGATGATGCTATCCATCGATACGTGCGAGCGGGGTGTAGCTTAGTGACTAGTCGGCACCATAGCACAAAAAACAAGACTGGCTATAACAAGACTAAGACTAGTAAGAGTGGAATTCATTGTGTAAATATATTATTTATCCTCACAAACTAATTTTTCAAAATTACTTATTTTCCATCATCATCATCATGCAAAGTTCTAGATAATAGTTTAAGTTAATACATACATAAAACAAGGCATTCATTGTACAAACAAGCTACTGTCATCTTCACAAATTAAGGCTACATACACGTTCCTGGCTTCCATATATTACTTAGTCTATTACTACATGTATTAGGTCTTGACCTACAGTAGTACCGGGTATGTAGCTGTAATTTTGAGACACGATACTACTGCTCTCCATTAAAAGATTTGTAACACTGATTATGTCCCTTAGACAATGAATATGAATATTTAGTTTAATGTCGCTGCGAGAATCTTTCACCCATTTGCGACCCTTAGTCGATGACATCGCTGACCTATCTCAACATTGGTAACATATGAAACTTGAAAGTTCACTTATGGTTGCATAATATCCATTCCCACTGACTGCTGACTAAATAAAAGTCATAGATAATAGTATTTTCACAAATAATAACTGTCACCTATTATTACCAATATTAGATGCAGTTAGTCAGTTACTCGTTACGATTTTGGCAAACTTTGACACGGAAATAATTTATTTGGTGCAGTGCATCAGTATTTGGAAAAATATAATCTCCAAGCGAATAAACAAGCGATGAGATTTGCCCAATGAGATCTCATAGCATCCAATGAAATTTAATCATTTCATGTCTCAAAAAGTGACTTAGTCACCTACATATATGTCAAGGGTTAATACAGAACATGTGCGCAGCCTTGATTTGTGAAGATGAGCTACTATGTATATAATTGTAAAACTGATTTGTAGACTGAATTTAAAACATAAATTACATTTTAAAATTTAAATCTGGACTTAAATACTTGCAATATAAATACATGGATGTATGTTTTGAGAGATTGAGACGTTTAATAAGCGTGATTACATGGAAATTGGAATGTAATGACTGTATACTTTACTTACTCATGGTTCCAGATCACCATCATGGTGCAAACAAGATCAATGTCCAGTCACCGATATGAACATAGTTCTGAAAAATTAGTAAGAGAACATTTTTATTAAAAATAAAATATACTGGTATTATAATAATATATTAATAACTTAAAAGATATATATTTTCATATTCAAATATCACTGCATGCTCCAACAGCGCAAGCCAGTACGAGTGGCTGGGGGTCTCTAGCACAGTAGCAGACATTTTTTTTTAATTTTGGTGCTCAGAAATACAATTATAATATATTTTCTAAGTGAATAAGACTGGAAAAATAATTACAATAGTTATTAAAGGTTATGTTCCCAAAAATAGGAGGTTCAAACAGCCTGGATCAGCTACCAGTGACATTCATCTTTTAGTTTGAACTGCAGTTGGTCTTGTGTCAAGTAAGCATTGGATTTGTTGATGATTATAGCAAACAAATAATGGAAACAAGATGAACTAGATTTCTAATAGCATAGTTATAGGAATAGTCAAGTAAGACTTTTACTTTTAGGCTTTGATAACATGCACCAGTATATTGGTTTATTTAAAGGGATTAGAACCGTATTTACATGTATTAACTGATGCGTCAAAACGCATACAAAATATTTGTTGGCTACATCGGTTATTCACTTACCGATCTGGAAATTTGCGTGGTCAAACTATACCACATAAGTATGATAATCGAGAAACAAAAAAACAACGCACTGGCTTTAGCCGAATATTGCAAAACAATCCAAAAGAAAACTGTCTGGCAGACAATGTTTACTTTTTTATTAAGAAATGTTTTGGTTTACTTTGAACATGTAATTTGCAGAAAGTTCATGTTTTTATATACACTTTCCATAATTATAATCCTTGAAAGGAAT
>JAUTWP010169983.1:0-10310 GCA_033042655.1 Cyathermia naticoides | reverse complement strand
CAGAACCCTGTTTACCAAAACTTTTTTGTTCACATATATGATAGGGAATACAAAAATCCAGGTCTATATAATGTCCTTTCCGGGTGGCACTTAGCTCATTCTGAACCCGGTCTACCTCTAGAAATCTTACTCCCTTTGGGAGCTTGGCATATTTACCTTTTGGCAAACATGAAATGTCTTTTTTTCTTTCACAATTTACATAAGTAATTCAGTCTGTACAACAAAATGAGCTGTCATTAATGAAATCCTGGGGACAAGGCCTGTAGTGACCTAAAGATTTTATTATGCCATCTTTCTTGTGGGAGAAGTCTCTCATCCGTTACTTCATAAAAGATATTTGAAAGTTATTTCTTACCCGCTTCTGACCAGGTTTAAATTCAGGCTTGGGTTCACTCTCGTCTTCTTGCACTACTTCTTCCTTTTCCTTCTCTAATTTTTCTTTACGCTTTGCTTTCTCTCGTTCAAGTTTGGCTTCCTGTTTCATTTCTTTGTTCTTCTGTTGTCTGGTTTCTCTTTCCACTCTTATTTCCTCCTTCTTTGTCATGACTTTGTCTTCATTCTTGTCCTTCTTTAAAGTTTTTTTCTCATCTTCTTCAGAACCTGGCAAAGAATGGAAAGTTTGTTTAAAAACTTATTATTTAATCAGAAGTGTCTA
Organism: Cyathermia naticoides; assembly: GCA_033042655.1. Lineage (NCBI taxonomy): Eukaryota > Metazoa > Mollusca > Gastropoda > Neomphalida > Neomphalidae > Cyathermia > Cyathermia naticoides. Next base: position 9,655 of record JAUTWP010169983.1, on the reverse strand, counting down.
GCACATGGGGAGTGGGATGCAGCTCAGTCTGGATCGATCCCTCTCAGTTGATTCAGGTGCAGTTTGGGCTATTTTCTGTTCCGACCAGTGTGCCAAAATTTGGTTCATCAAAGGCTATGGTATGTGCTGTCATGTCTGTGAGAAAGTGTGTATAAAAGATCCCTTGCTGGTTACTGGTAAGAGCAGCCTATGTGGTGGGAGTGGGTTTCCTCTGAAGAAATGTGTCAAAAATGACCATATGTATGACGTCCAATAGAAGATGATAAGATATAAATCAATGTGCTCCAGTGGCGTTGTTAAACAAACAAACTTTACTTTGTTTTATTTAGCAACACCACTAGAGCACATTGATTTTTATCTTTTCATTGGCTATTGGACGTCATACATATGGTTGCTACATAGGCTACTCTTTTCAACAAGCCGCAAGGGGTCTTTTATATGCACTTTCCCACAGAAAGGACATCACATACCACGGCCTTTGATGAATCAGTTGTGGACCACTGGTTTAAACACAGGGCACAATATTTAGTAAAGCAGATTTTTTTTTCAATAGCATAATGATGTACTCGCACATTTCTATTTCACGATACTGCCACGTGATTTTGAAAACACAAAACAATAACTCTTAAGATATTTAGTTTAGAAATCATTACTAATACTCAAACTTAATCATGATCATAAAAGTCAACAAAATAAAAATCTTGTGAATAAATAATTTTTTTAATTTACCTTTCTTGTCTTCCTTCTTTCCTGCCAGGTCATCGGTATCATCCTTCTTAGTCTTACTTTCTTCTTTCTCTTCCTTTTTCACCCTTGCCTCTTCACGTTTTTCTTCAGTTTTTTCTCGTAGGTCATCACGTAGGATCCGGCGTGACGCTGGTCGCTTAGTCAATTCAGAGTCTGACCCTTCTTTTGTTAACACTTCAGGTTCTTCTTCAGAACGACTTTCATCTGACTTAACTTTTAACTTCTCATCAACAGGCTGAAAAGAAAGATGCAGAATTTGTCAAACATAAAACAAAAACACAAAATATAGCTATGCATATACTCATTCAACATTAATCTTTATTTAAAACAAACATAATATTAAAATACAAGCGATAGAATTTTAGCTTTTATTTATACATAACTAAACATACCAAGAAAGAAATGTTTAATAAAAGCCAGTTCTTTGTTAATTTAGTGGCTATCAAGTGTTAAACATTGAAAGGCTGAATTTACGAAACCTGTTTTAGTTGAACACTAGTGTTTAAGCATTGTAAATGTATGTAGTTATATGCATTGATGAGATATGTTCATACTGCATATGGTTTACAAGGCTTTCAAATTGTTTTTCAGTAGAGAGTAATTATGTTAAGGTAGCAGCAGGAATCTCTGGCTAAAGTGGCTCCTGTGCCGGCTACTTTTCAAGTAAAAGCCAAAAATATTATTATGCATGTTTTTGGTGACAGTTTTTACATGATGCTAAATTAACCAAATTACTATTCAAATCCAATTTGAAAGCCATAATGCTTTGGCATCATGTAAATACTGTCACAAAAAACATTCATATTAATATTTTTGGTTGTTCAGTGAAATGTAGTCGGTGGAGGAGGCCCCAGTAGTGTGAGATGCCGCCTGCTGCTGGTTTCATTTGAAAGCCCTGGGTCTAAATACATACTGAATGACAAATTCATTGCATTGTTATGTGACATGTTTTATAGATCTATAGTCATTTTTCAAATTGATGGAAAAGTACCTTTTCTACAGTCTTTGTTGGTTTTGGTGACTTGGGGCTTCCTTTATCTCTACCACGAAATGAGAGAATACTTCTTCCAGAGTTCTGACGATTTCTTCCTGGGCGACTTATTGTACCCATAGAACTTCCCAGTTTCCGATAAAAGTCTTCAAATGCATGCAAAAATCTGGAACCACATAAATACCAAATTATTTTTGACCAAAAACATTTACATGATTTAATTTAAAACAAATACAAAATTTATATGAAATAAAGAAACTAAATCAAAAAATATTTTGGGAGATTCTTTTCAAGAATTATATTACAATGGATGGATGGATCAAAAGTGTAAAACAATGGTAAATAACAAATAATAATTGTTATATAAAATATTTAATGTACAGAATCAGTATTTGATATTAATGAAAAATATACTCCTCCAAAAATGCTAATGATCATGTTTATATTTTCTTAAATGTAAAGATGGAAACTGTTTATTTTTAGTTTCACCCGTAAAATGAGTTACCGTACTTTGCCTGTACACAATTAATTAAAAGTTCTGATGAAATTTAATGTCATCAGTTTGAGACTACACATCGTTTTTTGTTAAATTCAGTTGCAATGACACCACAACGCCATTTGACAATTGAAGATTGAGTCAGAGCATTCGGATTGCTTGAAAGTGGTCAAAGTCAAAGACAGGTGCGTGATAAGACCACGAGCTACAACACGGCGTCAAGACAGATTTCTGGTGACATTGGCTCATCGAAATCGTTTTGATGGTGCTTCTAACCTAAATAGACAATTCCACCAGGCCACTGAAGTGTGCATCACCCCACAAACCTTAAAAAACAGACTCCATGCAGCAAATTTCCGAGGCGGTAAACCAGCAGTAAGGCCAATACTGCTCCCACATCACCGTCAATCTCAAATGGTGTGGGCGCGAAACCACGTCGGATGGCAACATCGTTCTGTTCAGACGATTCAAGATTTTGCTTGGACTAATGATGGCCGTAGGCATGTTTGGTAGCAACCTGGAGAGCGATATGCTGACTGTAACATACCGCAACACGATCGGTTTGGTGGCGGGTCAATTATGGTATGGGGTGGAATATCTTTGGATGGTCATACAGATTTATATGCCATCAGGAATGGAGCTCTTACCACAATTCGGTACAGAGATGAAATCCTTCATCCATTTGTGAAACCGTTTGCATGTGCCATTGGGCCTGGGTTTGTTCTAATGAACAGCCACACAGAGCACGAATTGTGAGGGATTACCTCACAGAAGAGACAATTGAAAGAATGGATTGGCTAGCTGACCTTAACCCCATAGAACACATCTGGAATCAACTTCAGACACACATTTCAAGCCTTCACAACACACCAAGAACCATAGATGACCTTACAAATGCACTGATTAGAGAATGGCAGAGGATTCCACACTTGATATAGAACATGCAGCAACGTTGCAGAGCAGTCATTAATGCTCGTGGTGGTCATACCCGTTACAAGTGAACGGACTTTCACACAAAATGAACATTTTTGTTTTGCTGATCATTGAAAAGCAGTACTAATTTTGTATGGCTTTATATTTTTCTCAGAATTGTTTCTTTAATCACATTTTATACAGATAACCACATGCTAAAATGATTAATGAATAAACAACTACAACTATAGCTGAAACCAAATTTAAGCATTTTGTCTTGTATGGTTCTGATGCTATGTGCAAAACAAATGCTGATCCTTAACTTTTTGGAGGAGTATATATTGGAATCGTTATAGAGCAAAAGAAAATAATAACACAAACTTACATATTATATGTATCAACACTTACTTTTTGTATGCATTTTTTATCTGATGTGAAGCAGTGTTGGAGTGGGGGAGTGACATCTTTGAATAAACAAGTCGCCATTTCATTTGATTGGTCACCTAGAAAAGAGAATATAAAAAAAATAGTAAAATGGTTTACTGAATAAAATCAAATTCTTACATATCAATGATATATAATTATGTTTCATTAATCAGTCTTGACCTTCAATATGTTTGTACAATGATCTTCTCTATATAAAGTAAGTCATGTGAAGAGTATTCATAAAAGATTCACTGCTGCTTATCAGAAACAGTAGCCTATGTGGCGTCCAATATATGATGATTTTTTTTAATCAATGTGCTCAAGTGGTGTTGTTAAATAAAACAAACTTAACTTTACCATTCAATCAGTTTCTATTTATTTCAAAAATCTGTTTTAACTAAGGTGAATTTTAGTGACAAATTGAAAAACATTAAAAAGGTTGTCTAATTGAAAACATAACAATGAACAAAATCACTGTACAAAGTTAACAGAAAAGCTGGACTCTCTCAGTTTTCTTTGATCAAAGGTGTCGGTAGCATGCCCGCCTTTCAAACGGTCGTTCGTCGAATTGATCCTTCTCAGTGAACCCATCTGCAGTTTGGGCTATTTTCCTTTCCAACCTGTACTCAACAACTGGTTCAATAAAGGCCATGGTATGTGTGGTTCTGTCTGTAGGAGTCCATATAAAAGATCTCTTGCTGCTTATAGCTGATGATGAAAGTCAATGTGCTCTCATGGTGTCATTAAATAAAACAAATTACTTACTCTGTTATATCCTCCGATATTTTGAACAACTTTGAATAGCTTGTAGAGATTGAGATCTTTTGATCCAATACTTGGAGCTTTATTGATCGGAGTTCCTGAAAAAAAAGAAAAACACAACAACATATAAATATACATTTGCTATATATATTTTTTTTAGGTACAGTCAAACCTGTCTTAATCAGCCATCCAAGGGAGTACTAAAATTGGGGTTTTAAAATAAGTGACTGTTTAATACAGGTTATATTTTACTAAATTAGGTGATTTGGGGAAAAATAAAGAACTGAAGACAGATGGCCAATTCAGTAGGTTTGACTGTATTATTGTAAAAATTATTTTACAATTCCATTTATAAATTTTGCACACTATTTAGTATAGAGTAGATTGTTTTGTGTTGCTTATAAATTGATTTGAAGGATTAAAAAAACTCACTTTGTAAGTTGTTAGTCTAGAGTAAGCTATTTAGCATGGCTAAAAATAATACAAACCTCGATCATCCATGAACTTATAAAGCTGAGCAACAAATCTATCTTTCTCCTCACTTGGCTCATCATCTGAAGTCTGGAAATAAAAACAAAATTACATTAGTGTTGGATTTGTTGGTGGTATGTTGCTGTTTACAAAATATGGAGTAATTACTCATTTTATTAAATTCAATTTAAAATTATGTCAAATAAATAGTATATATTAACTAGAACCAAAAGAAATGTATTAATCAACTCAGACACGAATCTCAATACTATCATTACTAATATAATTGAACATTTTGTTTTAGAAATTTGGATTAGCAAAAATCATCATTTGATTAGCAAATACTTATTGTGTATAGTATGACTTTAGAACTGTGTAGCGATCTCGTAAACTTGCATAGCGATTCAAGACGCAACACTGAACAAAATGTTCTCTGATGTATCATAAGAATATTAAAAATTAAGTTCTGAAACCCACAACTTACATCATCATCATCACTCAAGTTATCATCATCATCAGACCCAAGCAGCTCTTCTCTCTTCCAATGACTAGGTAGCTCATGGTTATCAAAATACAGCAACGCTTTCTCCATGGCTAAAACATTAAACAAATGTTGTCAAACAAGACTGCCGTGTTTGTAAAACAATCGGTGAATGCTTTGTATAGCTATTTTCCTACATATAATGCACTCTGTCCAAACCAGCATCTGTCTAATCCAGAAATCTGTCTAAACAGGATTCATTTTTCACTCCCAAATTGACTATAACACTATTTTTCTGGTCCCATGAGGATCCAGTTTAGACAGAGTCCACTGTATATTTAAGTTGTTTTAAACCACCATACTTTTTAACATACATAACAGCCACATAACCTTGGTAACATCTGGATCATTAATATTTTATTAAATGATACATTAAACAGGTCAAGTCATATTGTTTAATGTCTACATTCAGAGCCAGGCTGTTAAAGACACCTCTCCCGGGCACTGATTATGGTTCAAGGCATCCACTGCATCAGGGACCTGAAAAATACATTAAACGGAAACAAAAATGTTTTGTAGATTTTCAAAATTATGAGAGTAAAAAGAAAATAAACAAAACAAAAACATTTCCCCTTTGCAATACAACTTTTTACCTCAAAGCTAACGAATGAACCTTCTAATGCAAAACATCTATAAATAAAATATTCTGCTGAACCTTCTAGTTCTAATGTAAAGCATCAATAAAGTAAATGTACTCCTGGATATTCTAATGTAAAACATTAATAAATCAACTGCTGTCCAGATCATCATTCCTCAGCATCTGACAGACACTTCTCTTAATAACAGTTAATTAATACTGTCATGGATGTCATCAGCCAATGACAATGTACAGCCAGGCATTGTAATTTACTGTGTGAGCATAGTTAATTAATGAGATGTTTACCTCAATTAACACACAAGCTTAATTTGTTTGGCTGACAAGCACAGATAATTAAGCCATTAATTAAAACAAAGTATATTAATTGTTTAGTTTTTTCCAGTAACTTATGTAAAAAGTGTTATTAATAGTTGAGAGAGAAGGAATTGGAATAATGCTAATTGTTAATATCTAGAGATATGGAAAAACATTTTATATTTTTAAAATGATCAGTAACATTCGAGTCAAATGTTTAATGAGAAGTTATTATGCATCACATGTCTAGTATAGGAAACGCATGGTCTACATTAAAAATCAGATTATATAGACTAATGTTTGTTTAATTAGTGGAAAGAGATTGTTTGTATTTACTTTTTTAAAGATAGGATAGCATATAGAGTAGTTCTAGATACACCAGTTTACTGATATTCCACCGAGATGAATCGATCCTTTCACCCATCTGACGTCTGGCAGGTGCACCACTATTATGTCCTACTCCCTTTCAAAGAAGACTAATATAGCCCTTTAAAAGAAGATAACAATATAGCCCTTTAAAAGAAGATTTATTATTAACATAAACATATATCTTACCTGTTTTCAAATTTTTGTCTTCATTCTTTATTGCAATATCCCTTGTAAAATCTTTAAGCTCTTTTTTCAAAATTGGTATACTGATAATAAAAAAATATGTTTATAACATTGGAATTACTTCCAATTCCACCAACAGTAACATCTAATAAATATACTAAAAACTAGCTTTGATAATGTTTGTATCTCGTTAAAAAGTTTAGTTATTAGTTACAAAAGAAAAAGAGAACATGTTACAGAAAATGGAGTTTCCATATAACTGACTTTTAAAGAATTATTAAATTGTCCTTTCAAAAACTTTATTGAAATTCAGATACTTTCAATGTATAAAATTTGTAGATAAAATCAAATACATGTAATCACATTTCCTCTACAAATCCAACAAAACACACCAGAAGGCATAACTCAAAGTTAATACAAAAGCCTAATTCCATGTTATATATTTCTTTAAAGAAAAAGACTACATATAAAAATAAGTTTTACAAGTAAATAAAAACAAAAGGTTCTAATTATTTCATATCAAGTGATCTATCTACAATAAAAACATTTATACATTTTAACAAAATATAATAATTATGAAGAGACAAACTTACAATTTTCCATCACGGAAAGATCGTACAAGCATATGATCTTTGGTTCTAAGTTCTGTAGAATGTGCATCAGGCAGACATACGAGTACAGGTGTGAGAACACTGTTCTTCTTGTCACCGGAGTCGAAGTACATCACCTTCCCAACAAACTCCTGACTCCGGCCACGGTACATGGCACGCTTTGGAGAACTCTCCTCAGAACTGCTCTCCTCAGATTCTGTGTCCTCTTGTGATAAAAATATTGTTCTATACCTAGAGAAATTGAGACAAACATGTTTATTATGTGACACACTCGGGAAACAGTAGATACAGTAAAATCTCTCTAAACTGGACATCCATGGACCAAGTAAAATGTCCAGTTTTCAGAGGTTAGATCTACACTAAATGGACACATTGTGAACAAATTGTTTGTCAAGTTTAGAGGGGATTCCTGTTTAGAGGGGTTTCACTGTACTTGGTAAAAATTTAAGAAATGGGGATTTATGCACTATCAGTAAGCCAGTGGAACTGAAAAAGTTAGTTTCAAAATTTGACAGAAAAAATGTTTTGTTTGATATCATTTGTTAAGACACTTTGTAATGTTAATTTTTCATTTAATGAAAACACAATTATGATGACATTTGTGAACAAAATGACCTAATTTTGATAGGGGTCTGTAAAAATTGCATTTCCATCTAATGTAATAATTTTTGAAACAGTCATAACATTCTTACTCTGGGGATCCCATCTTAGCTGTTCGTTTTCTGGATTTGTTTTGTAAAACTGGAGTTCCAAAGTGTTCAGGATGAGAGAGTGGAAGGTTGTCTAGAGTCTGAAAATAAAAAAATAGTTAACAGACCTTTGTTGTAGAGATAGTTCTAATGTTTGAGGACATCATCTTTTACTCTCCACAAACTGGATGTCTGAAGAATGGAGACATTACTCTCCATAAACAAATAAATCACTTTGAGTTAAAATTTTCTTACTATTGACTCACCTCACTTTCAATGAAATGCTTTTCACCTTTCAAACATAGCTGTGTTCTCTTCAGTGTGGCCACATCACCATCATCAAAAACTACAAAATGGAGGTAAAATCTTAATGTAATCGTCTGTTTAATTTTAATAATTAAAAATTCTAGACTACACAGTTCTAAAGTGACCAATTTAAGTGAAATTCCTCACTTAAATAAATAATCATGACTCCACAAGTATATTTCTATTTAATTTAAGAACGGACCGAGATGTAGCTCAGTCGGTAGCGTGCCCTCCTTTGAAGCGGTCGGTAGTCGGATCAATCCTCAGTGGACCTATCTGCAGCTTGGGCTATTTTCCATTCCAACCTGTACTCTACAACTGGTTCAATAAAGGCCATGGTATGTGTCTTCCTGTCTGTGGGAAAGTGCATATAAAAGATCTCTTGCTGCTTATCAAAAAGAGTAAGCTATAATTTCTTTGTAAAAGTAAAGTATGTTTTGTTTAACGACACCACTGGGACACATTGATTTTTTTCTTATCATCGGTTATTGGACGTCATTTATATCGTAATTTTGAAACACTTTTTAGAAGGAAACCTGCTGCTTCCACATAGGCTACTCTTTTTGATAAACAGCAAGGGATCTTTTATATGTGCTTTCCCACAGACAGGACAGCACAGTTGTGGACCACTGGTTGGAATGGAAAATAGCCCAAACTTCAGCTGAGTCCACCGAGACCGAAAACATTTATTTAAAATTAAGCATATAAATGTTAATATTTTAACAGTAATTTTAAAATATCAGACGTGGATTAACATTTTTTATTTGGGGATGTACACTTTTAGATATGTGTATGGTTTGTACACTTTTGAAAATATTTAAAATTATGGACAGCCGCTAAGGAGTTCCTGTGGAGCAATGAGACATGGTAAAGCTACAAATCAGCAGTTGAACTCACCAACTGTATAAATGCTTTGGTCAGTAAGCTTGCTGATAACAGCCTCCACCACCTGACTCGTCTCTGGAAGAGTCACTTCCACCGTCAGCCCAACCTGTAAATAAAACAACATTCTTTTAAACATGCTTAAATGTTTACAATTCAAAAATAATAAACTTCTAAGTCAGACTACAGTTGAATCAATTCCTTCAAACAATTTACTTATATATAAATACTTCTATAAAAATGTTGTTATACGGTGGACTCTGTCTAAACCAGATCCATTTGGGACCAACGAAATATGGTTTAGACAGATTCCCGGTGTGGTATATAATTTCCACCCACTGAAATCTTCAGCCCAAGATGAAGATACCATATGGTAT
>JAUTWP010169972.1:0-10310 GCA_033042655.1 Cyathermia naticoides | reverse complement strand
ACGCGGTGCTAATAATAATAATAATAATAATAATAATAATAATAATAATAATAATAATAATAATAATAATAATAATACTTTGACCCATTGATCACTATAATACAACTGGATGGACTTCTACGGATAAAATTTTCGATCGGTCGTCTGAGCACCATTGTGTGAGAGTAGGTAACCTTCGGGTATCTTTTTTTCTGTTACACACAAAAGAAAAAGTGGTATTTCAACATCGTTTGCTAATTTGTATGGATATATCTTTGTATTATTAGTTAAACGAAATAAATACGTTTATAAAATGCTTAAAGAGCATAACTAATTACAACACTTATAAGTATTTTTAATCTAAAATAGTAATACTTCTCACAAACACATAACCTAAATGATAATTTAATCAAAAATTACTACACACAGTTTGTCATTTAAACAAATGTAATTAAGTTTGAAACTTTTTTTTTAATTCTAGCCATAGAATTTTAAATATAATATTGTTTCTGAAAACATTATATAAGCTAATAACGAATTTTAAATATATTTTAGTCTTGGCAAAATGTAAACAACAAGGGCATTAACTGCATATTTTAATATATCGAATATTTTATTCTTATTTCTAAAACATTAACTCTAAACCTGAATTGTTGTTTGGGGCTTGTATATTTGTAAAGTGGTTTTATTTTGAACTATGCTTTGTACTAATTTCCTGATCTACACAAACACCAAAATAGCTCAGAGTTATCAAGAAACCACTAAGTTTCCGATCTTTGCTTTTTGACGACTGACAGGATAAACCTAATTACCTTCAGTGGGGAAGCCAAATGGTGGATTATACAGGCTTCACGAGATTATTGTTTCTTGTTTCATAATCGTAAGTTCTTACAGCCCATTAATCTTTCGAGCGCATTCTTGGGGTGTGGTAGGGAAAGGAACGAAAGCAGAAAATGTAAAGAAACAGCAGGGATAGATTACCATTTATATATTTTTACCTTACAGTTACCATTGTTATTGTTACTATGGTGCTTTAATCGTATAATTTAATTAAATATGTTATCATGGAAATAAGCAAACGTATATACAATATACTGTACCTGTTTCAGTGTTCACATAGCATAAGGCGTCACTCTCCCAATAGACTAGACTGCTGATGTCTGGAAGATCGGGGTTTGAATCACGGTAGGGTATACTGAGGGCGATATTTCCTAAATAGCATTAGTACGTATAGTACGGAATAAATAATATGCGAATAAAATCTTACCTTTGTATGAGAACATGACCGAACCAACCTTGCCAAAATTTGTAGTTATCCATCAGTCCATTTCAGCGTCTTCAGTTTTTCAGGGGAATTCCGAGGAATTTCCTAAGGCTATAATTATAGTGCTAACGCCCCTCTGTGTTTTTCGACCGGGCTTGGGACCGGCTTTGGCCACATTACCGGCGTTTAATGTCGTATCTCCATTTGATTCGACAAGAAACTATAGTGATTTTTAAATAACAAGCACGCTGTGATATACTGGAAATAGGATAGGGCTATTTAAATTTTCTATTCATTGTTTCCTATTTTACAACGCCCACATTATATTTTTTTGAATTTAAATTGTTTATAGATCCAATTTTCTAAATAATACCCGCCTCGGTGGCGTAGTTGACTAACGCGCATGTCGTGTTGATCTCGACTGCTGTGGACAGGGAGATCTAGGTTCGAATCTCGGTCAGGTGAACTGGGGGTGGTTTTCCTAAATGGTTTACCACTCCCGCTACACGCAAATGCGGGTTCACTTCCTCTAATTAAACCATCCCAATTCCTAATCCTTTTGCGTAATTAGTACTTAAAGCGTATAACCCGAACTGTTTGTAAGACGCAGTGCTAAATATTGTTATTATTATTATTATTATTATTATTATTATGGAAATCAACATTTAAAGGCGTATGGGCGGGATCTTCCTGCTTGTAACCCCCAAAATCTTCATCATCAGGACGGGGAAAATGTGATCGGGCCTTCCCATCGCCTTCAACAACTCCGCCGCCTCCTCGGAGATGCAACTAATCTCTGCCCTGCTTCACAATGGCGTTAATGTCAAAATGTGAGGGGTTTTGGTCCCCTTGGGGTGTATGACCATTTCCTCTATTAGGGTTTCCTCTGGGATAGGATGAGTTGTTGGGGTTGCTGAGGTTATAACGTGGGGTTTCCCTTGAAAACCTGCCATCAGAACCTTGCCCCTCCCCTCTCCTATAGGGTTGATCCCGATTACTATGGGGTCCCCTCTTCCCAACTCTCACATAAGGCGGCCTATTGTTAAGGGGGCATCTATCAGGATGACTCTGAGGACATCGCCCATTTCCTGGCCTACTTGAGGTTTCCCTATAACCTCGCTCCCTTCTACAATTATCACCTGGTCGGAGGGGATACTAAACCTGCCTATCCCTGTTTGCAAACCCTTGGGGTGGTGACCTAGGTGCTGCATTACGATTTCGTTTCCGGTCAGCCTCCAAAGCGTCAACTTTAAACAAACCTGCTCTAAACTCCTCTAAGGTTCCGTAGCTAGCACTTATCAGCATTTCTCTGAGCCTGAGGGGTAACTGTTGAGTGATCATATAAATGAGCTCTGACTCCGTTATAGGTGACTCAAAATCCCGGCTCTTTAAGTAGATGTCAGCAAGGTATTTCTACAAAGTACCTGTAGATTCCGTGTAGCGGGATGCATGGAGCTTGGCTCGCATTTGACCCTGTATCTCAGCTGAACAAAACATGGCCTTAAAATCACTCCAGCTTGTTATATTATCTTTATTGACTGTCCACCATGGTGCTGCGTTCCCCACGAGTGAGTTACCCGCATGCCTCACTTTGTCTCGGTCAGATAGGTGATGCCCTTCAAATAGCTCTTCGAGGTCCCCAAGATGTCTCACAGGTCCTCGATGACTCTACCGTTGGAACTTGGGCAACTGGACTTCGAGCGCATGCTCGCCCAACAATGTCATAAGCGCTGGGGTAACTAGTTCAGGACAGCTCAAGCCGAGAAGTACGGTTCGAGTCGCAATGCTCTACCTGTTCTTGCATAGCCTTTATTGCCCCTGCAGTATCGCTGACTCGCCCCTGCAAATTAGCTTGGACTCAAACAAAGTCTCTATTGTCACTCTGCAGTGTCGAAACTACATCGTTTACAACTTGAAAGCTTTCCCTCTGGGTCTCCCTCACTGCTCTGATCTCTCTGTTTATGGACTGTAATCCTTCCTCAATCTGTGCATCCTGTTGTTTGATCCGGAGTTCGACTGATCTTTGGTTTGACTCCAAAGTGGCAGCCATAGTGGCTTGGGATTTCTCCATTTCCTGCTTGACCTGTGATAAACCCTGGGTGAGTGTCCTGTGTGAGGATTCCATTCTACCCTTGAAGTCTTCCCTCATCTTCTCCAACTCAGTGGTAAATTCAACCCTTAAAGAGTTAGTCAAGTCACAAATGTAGGTGCGTATGTCGTCTCCTGTCTGTTGTTGGTTAGCAGCAAGCTGTTGTTGGCTGGTTGTTAATTGTTGTAACGAAGAAAGTATCTCAGCTAGTATATTGGCAGTAGGTTCCGTCACATTCTGTGTTGTGGCTGTTAAGTTGGTAGTCTGTCCTGGTGTGGTCTTGCTTTGAGTAACCAGTCCCTGCTCCATTGGCTCACTCTCTATCTCATTGAAAGTATCGGGGACTCGAACCACCTGTTCACATGTGTGATCCTGGTTTGTCTTTCCTTCCATCTGGTTTTCATTCAATTTTAACTAAATACTACTTCATACCGACTTTTCCTGGTTAATTTAATCTTCTTCTTTATTTACTACAAATAGTTACATATATATTATGACACATTCATACTTTATTCCAACATAATCATTGTTTATTCTGAACATTTCCTTAATTATTTTGAAAAATTCTTCCATAATTTTAACGACAAGTTCTTACATATCTATTGTGACTCTTTTCTAATTTATTTCAACTTGTTGCTAGTTTGATTTGACTCGTACCTAATTTATTTTGACTTGTTCCTAGCTGGTTGTGACTCGTTCCTAATTTATTTTGACTTGTTCCTAGCTTTTTTTGACTCTTTCCCAATTTATTTAAATTCGTTAATAACTTATATCAACTCGATCCCTAGCCATTTGTAACTGTTCCTTTCTGTAGCCAACCTTTTATTTATTATTTATTCTGATTTATTGCTAATTTATTCTTACACATTTCATAATCATTTTTAAGACTTTTTTATATTATATTACCAAGCATCCCTTATTTAATCCTATCGTTCTTTTTTATTCAGATTAATTTTATCATAGATTCCAATATGTTCTGGATATATGTAAAGTATTTTATTACTTATTGTTACTCATTCCTTATTTATTCCTACTCGTTACACTTTGTATGACCTTACATTCGCCTTATTTATTCAGACATATATTTTATGTATTCTGACATCTTTTTTTATTATTTATGCCAACTCATAACTCCTTATTTTTATCATTTATTCCATTTCACTTTAATCCGTTCCTTTTTAATCTTAATGGTTTTTTCAACACATTCTTTCTTATTTATAAAATGAAAACTCGTTTCTTACCGATTCGGAAATGGACATCATAATTTTTTTTCATCTTGTTCCTTGTTTATTACAAATATTTCCTAATTTATTCTGATTCACTACTCTGGACTATTCTGACTTGACCTTTATTTATTTCGACTAAAAGAAAAACTCATTTAGTAGAAAGTACAAGTGATGGGATTAAATTTCGACATTGTTACCAAAGATCTGGTCGTTCAAGAAAATTAAATCTCTCTAAAAGTAGAATATTTTTCCAATAGGGATGAAATAAGTCATCTTATGCAAGGCAAAAAGGATTTCATGTCTTTAAAAAAGGGTGATTAATATCGTGAACCTTTGCAAAAAAAAAAAAGATTAATATTATGAAATATAAACAAAATATATATATTTTATAAAAATAAATATCTCGCAGAAATTATAGGGTTTCAAAATGTGCAGATTTTCGACCTTAAAATTATATTCCAGTTGGAGGAAGTAGTACACATTTTGTTTGTATCTGTACAATACATCAAACTGTAACATTAAAAAACTAGTGGAGCACTTTTAAAAAACATAGTATTAGATGACGACAAATCTCGTCTAGCTAAAATTATGTGAGTTGTGCCAAAATGTTACCTCAATGAGTATAATTCTTTCCCTGAAACAGAATAAATAAATGAGAAGTGAAAAAATGGAAGAACAATTTATTTAGCATATTGCATATAAATAATGGGTATCTGTTGTCAACTGGGGTTTAGAGACATTTAAGAAACATATGAGGATCAAATCATGACACTACTTTAATGATCTTATTGGAGGCAATCAAAACCAGCATCAATTCATTTCTTTTCATTTACAAATTAAGAAAATTGTAATCAATATAAGTTACTTCAGAAACGTTTCCTTGAGACAAGACCTATTCCTGGCATACAAAAACTACATTGTTTTGTGCCTGTATCAAAAAACTGTTTGAAGGAGCAATACTAGCATTGCTCACTCCCGACAGACCTGTACCGTCTATTGTCCCCACCAAGACCAGAAAATCTTCCTGTTTCTGTCAAACAAATGTTAATCAAAGTGGAACCAATACCACCCTGACCAACGGGTGAATAGAATTTGCAATTAATGCTTTGAAATTATTGGTATTCAAGTTTAATAGTACACAGGAATATAACGTGTTACTGTTTTAGTATATATAATGTTTTTAAACTCTATCTTGTTGTAGGATGGATGGGTGGATATATATATACAAACATGTATTAAATCTTAGCATGTTAAATACCATGTAAAAGAAAAAATTATAAATTCTTGTGGGTTTTTATTCAAAATTTTTATTTGTAACTAAAATCTAGGCCATTGGGCACAAATTCATTCTGGTGAGTTTGTGATGAGAAGCCTTGTCAAGGTGTTTTTTGGTTACCACAATTTTATTTAAAATAAATTTGAATGTGATCCCATCGAGATCCCAAAATGAATTTAGGAATGCATACCATTAAGAAATTTGTGAACAAGTGTATTTTCTTCAATATTTTAAGATATTATTTTTTCGAAAAATTGAAATTAAAATTGTATCATGGTGACTCTGAACTTTTAAAAATCCTTTATGTGGTCATGTGATATATAATTTTTAAGCCCAAAGAAAAGCCTTCAAATTGGTTTCCATGCCATACCCAAATTATTTCCAAATGAAGAAGATTGATTAAACATGATGGTCGATAACCCTTAAAAATGCAATTTTTCTTTAAACTAGGAAGATTTTCAACACAGAAACTAATTAAGGTGATTCGTCCAACAAGCTTCTCCTAGAATGAATAAGCTATAACATTTTGACATGGAATTTTTAACATGTTTGAAGGGGGGTGTTGTGTTGTGAAGAGGGGGATGGGCAGTTGGAGTGGGAAAGTAAGCTGGGATTGCCAGCTCTTTGTTCACAACAGTGTTGTCATAACACTACCTCTTTTTTTAGCTAATTTAGAACATGAATGGTCACTGCATGCCTCACCCGGGAGTTGTGGTCTTGAGTTTGAATCCCGGCTACTAAGATTAAAAGAATATTAATAATTTAAAATAATTAACTTAATACACATGTTGAAAAGTATTTATTGTACTGAATACTATTAGGCCTATATTTACAAAATGTGTCCATAGAAAAAAAAATGTATTACTAGGCAATTTAATTAAATAATTTGAGTGGTGAAAGCTTTAAGGTTATTTTATTATGCTTTTAGCACCGAGTCGTACTAACCATTCGCGGTATACTCACATGTACTAATTACGCTAATTAGTTAGGGATTAAGAAAGCTGAATTTAGAGGAAGTGCACTCGCATTTGCTTAAAGAGAGAGTGTGGGAAACAATTTATAATAAAACTACCCTCTGTATACCCAACGGAGATCAAACCCCGAACTCGCTGTCAAGTCAATACATTGCAAACAACGTGTTCGACAACAAAATCGTAAACGGTAAATAACAAGTAGTCTATGAAATATTATTTTTTAACCAAATTTATAGCTCTAATAAATACCCACATTTGTGGTCACAAGGTACAATGCGTCATTCGCATTCCTTGTTCTGCGTATAGCTCAAACGGGGAGTGAAAAGCTAAGGAAAAAAATACGAATGTTTTTTAGCACCGCGTCTTACTACCCGTTCGGTTATACACTAATTTTGTGGATTAAAATCATCATTAGTAAGGTATCAATTTTCTAAGTTGGTCTTTTTTTGTGTTAACCAGGTGTCTGTCAATCGTTTTGTCCGTATATGCATGTGTTCAACCAGTTGGTACAAGTCATTATTTACATGTATAGCCAGGCCCCGAGACATCAAGAAATAGTAGATTATGAACCAGTGCTAACAAGGCCCCGGGATATAAATCTATAAAATATCAAATAATCAAAAATATCAAAAATAGCAAACAATGGAGTATTATCAACCACTGGTAACAAGGCCCCGGAACAACAAACAACTGTGGGTTCCGAGTTGAAGCTGTAATTCAAACTAAGATTCTTAGTGGATAAGTTGAATTTAAAATTTAGACTGATAGCAAGATCATTATTTGACAACTAGAAATGGGTTCACTAATTCATACGTCAAATCATGTGATCTAGAGCTGTACCTTTGATAAAGGCTTATACTATAATATTTACATAAGTTATAGTCTGCACTGACTAAACTGACTACACTTTTATATAGTCAGTGCGCGTGGATATGAGATCATGAGCGAGGGACGAATCCTGGATAACTGTGCTAGAACATTGACGCGCTAAGATCCCAAGTTCAATTTTATTCTATCTGAAGTGTTTTTTTTTTGCCACATAACCTTCTAACTGCCAGAGGATAGAACAAATTCTAAATATTAAACAACTCTAGAAGCTATCTGGGGAAGTTTATTTGGGAACTACCGTAAACTAGGAGAAATTCTAAATGCTAAACACCTTTGGGAGCTATCTGAAGTTCTTTATTTGCAACATAACACCGCAACTGCAGAAGGCTAGGAAAAATTCTATTACTGAACACCTCTAGAATCCAACTGAAGGTGTGTTTTTTTGCGACATAACTCCATAGCTGCCGAATGATAGGATATATTCTGAATATTAAACACTTCTAGAAGCTATCAGAAGTGGTTTATGTTTTGCGAAATAACACCATAGCTGTCAAAGGCTAGGAAATATTCAGAATATTAAACACTTCTAGAAGCTATCAGAATTGGGTTCTTTTTGCAACATAACCCCTTAATTAATGAAGGCTAGGGAAAATTCTAAATACTAAACACCTCTAGTAGCTCTATCCAAAGTGTTTTTTATGGTTGCACGGCTCCCTAATTTATACTTGTATCTTAATTTTTTATATTGTTTGAATCATAAATAAAGTCATGTATAGTTTGTTCATAAAATTTTGTGGAGGGTTTGAACCCCCCCCCTCCCTCTCTCCCCCCATATGCGGCCTTATACTTTCCTGAAAACATTGTAGATCAAATATTTCATTGTTTTAAAGTTTATAACGATTCGTGTTCGATTTCGCCTTTTTGTTTCGTTTTCTTGGTTTGAGGCACATTTCATTTTTAGGGTTAAACTTAGCCATGTTCAATAAACACGCCAAATTATGATTTTTTTTTTTTTTTTAGAAAATGTATAAAGAAATGCAATATTCATGTGAGATTAGATATATTTTCAAAGCTTTTAAAATCTTTTTAATGTTAAATTTATAACAAGTAATAAAAGAGAAACTCATTTTTATACATTCATGAAGTTAATTGTAATATTCAGATAAAATATAGGTCTAAAATCAATACGCGTTTTGCTGTACCAAGAGATGAGTTCCTTTTGACACTTTGAGTTGAAGAATAAAACTTAACACAGTACAATATTATCCAAGTGCCAAATTACTAGAGGAAGGAAAAAGAGACAAAATAAATGTCACAACTCGTCACTCTGTGCCGAGCTAATGTTACGTTATCTCGCACAAGAGTATTGTTTTTGTATCGTTTCCTTGACCTATCAATTTCTAATTATTGTTTGTTATCTGGACGCTCCTTATTGTCACCTTTCTTATTATCTCTGTAGAGCTTCACGAGTCTCTTATCTGCGCATGCGCGTATTTTTCCCTTTCCTCGTACGCTTCGTGATTTCCTACTCTCTTTTGTTTTCTGCCCCCCTCCTTCTCCTTGTTCTTGTTCGCGCTTGCGCACTATGCTTGTGGTGGTGTGGCCTTATTCAACCACCTTTTTCTCTGACTACAGTCTAATATAGTTCGGGCTCTGGAAGAGCCAGGCAGTGGTTCTGTAATATTCATATTGGTGTCTCATCTAGCAGCCCGGGGGGAGAGAGAGTCTTCGGGCTTGTCCACATTGGTCGCTCGGCTTGTCTGAGCTGGAGCGCATTGTTCAGTTACGCTGCTGTTTGTCGTAGCCGTCTCTAGTCGACAAGGCGTGCCTGAGATGGGAACACGGGGCCGCTTGGAGCTAGCCCCCGCCGCAATAGCTGTTCATGGTTATTTTCTGGTAAAGCCGAAGTTCGGCGCTTACTCTTCTACCTGCACTCCACTGGCTCTGGACTGGTTCCCGGGCTGGTGCACTTCTTCCGGTCCTCTACTATACGGCACCGGTACACTGCGGCCTGTGGCCCCATTGGCTTGCTCTTTGGGCGTGTCTCCTGGAGCATCTCGCTGCGGTTGGGCCTATCTGACTGCGCAGGCTAGAGGCTCTCCCGAGAACATTCCTGAGGGAACCACTGCATTCACAGCGTGCTACGCACTACAGAGTCTACAGAGGCCATCAGTTACTTTATTCAAAGCTTGCTACCTACTATAGTGACTGGAAGGACCTTCGGTTAGCCGTTCCGGTGTCAGGTACCGCGCTAGCTGGGCGTTCTAGAGTTTATTCTTTATTAATGTTGTACATTTATATGTTCGGGGCCGTGTGTTATTGTTGAGCCTGTAGGGAATATATTATTATTGGCATTCATCGTTAGCAAGTGCATAGAGCTGCCAAGTCACCCAAGTATCTTTGTGTGCTAGAGGGCTTGTTATTGCCCATTGGCCCGGATCTATTTCTACCATTAGACCACCGTGTGCGTAGTCACAGCTCAATTATACTAGAGTGATTGTTCAAAGCTGATTGCTAGGGAAACTTTATATGTAATCTTCGTTAATCCATGCGCTACGTCCGCTTGAGCGGGCAGTGCTCATTTTTAGGTGTTCATAGTATAGTCCTATTATGTATTAGTTATTGGTCTGACCCTAAGCCAACTGGGCTCCAGATAATGTAAAAGTACTTATAC
>JAUTWP010169961.1:0-10312 GCA_033042655.1 Cyathermia naticoides | reverse complement strand
CAAGGTAGAAAGGTGAACTATAAGATAGGAGGGTAATTGAAGCTTGTTGGTTTTCAAACACGGCATGTAAGGCTTGGTTACTGAGAGGTTTCGTTCCTGCAAGGCTTGGCTCTTCTTGGTACAGCTGGTCTATGATACAACACCACTGACCACTAGTGATGGCTCTCTGTCCACGAACACCAACCAGAATGGGCCGCAGAAAGGTATTGTTTTCTTATTGTACATACCAAAGTTGACACAATCTATTTTCATAAAGTCTAATGATTTAGTGAATGGGTGAAAAAAAATTTATGATATTATACATGGAATGCAAAAATGTTTTAAGTTATTGAAATAAAATTTTATTGATATACATGTATATTTTATCTTTTAAACCTTTTAATCTAGTAAAAGTAGTAATTTGTATGTCTAAGTCAATTTATATGTATGTCCAAATATACCTAGATTTAGTGGAAGAGGTAATAATTATATTATTTTATCAATTTATTTTAACTTTTAAGGACATTGATTTTAAATATAAGATGCTATTTGTATTTCACAGACTGGCTGTTAATGGGCACGTATAGTAGATACATGTATATAGTAGCAGGGATGACATACACGTATAGTAGATACATGTGTATAGTAGCAAGGATGACATTCTTCCAGATTTATCTCTAATTTCACATTTTAACACTGTCTGAAAATAATTTCCTAATGTTTTTCTTTCTTTTTCCCCTCTATTAGTATTAGCACTGACAAAATTTTCATATTTGTTTTTAATGGGTGTCTCATTTCTGTATAATACATTAATAGACATTTGATAAATACAAGACATGGCATAACTAGATTGACAGAATTCTAAATATCACACTAATAATATGGTTTTATTTGTGAAGATTAATTGTGGAATCCTGTAATTACATAGCAATTGTTCAGTCAGTTACAGGCTGTGATAACTGAAACATTGGAGAAATCTTGTTACAGTGGTCTGTCTAAAGCAGACCAACGAAATATCCCGGTTTAGACAGAGTGCCAGTTTAGACAGATTTCATCCAGTGTTATGGTAGCTGGACGGGACTTTAAAATTGTGCCTATTTACACAGAAATCTGAATGAGACAAATGCTGGTTTAGACAAGAGTCCACTGTATTTTCATTTAACTATGTGAATTCTCTCAGCAACATTAAACTAAATATTCACTCACTCATTTAACTATGTGAACATTGTCTGGCAGATGAATTGATGATGGAGAGCACTGTTATCAGTAGCTAGTTATACATCTCTGTCTGGATAGATTCTGCTAAACACATCTTCCATTCTAATCAATTGTTTTTTGTCCTTTTTTCAAAGCAGAAATGTGTTTGCAAACCTTTTATCAGGATGATGATCTCAGTTTTTTTCTCCAGTCTGACAGTTATAATCATGCCTCAAATCTAATACCAACAGGAAATGATGATAAATAATAGTACAGCAGAATATAATATGATTGTTTTGATTGGTTAAAATAAAGGTATTACAGATTTGTTTTAAGCCTTTCAAAAACTAATTTTTTGTGCCTAAAATTAAATTGAATACTTTATATTGTGAATCAGTCCAACTGCTCATGAGTATTTAAATAGAAAGCTGAATGCATCACTAATGTAAACATCACATATTTTTATGGACACTTTTCCATTATCGACAAACAAACATAGAGAGAGGCAAGGGATTTTGTTTTTATTGGGTTCAATAAATGGTGAAATTGAGAGCAAATAATCAATGTTGTTTCTTGAAAGTAGATATATAGGTTTTTTACAAATTTTAAATTGATATCATGAGTGAAATGGCACCTCCGTCCATTAAAAACCAAAATCTCACATAAAAGTGTATTGTTGTTCAAAATGTCCATGTTTAGTAATACTAGCCACTCACTGTGTTCATCAGTGAACTAAACACTGTTGTAACAAAGATAATTTACAGTGAATGAATCACATTGGCAAATACCGAAAACTTGGAAAACGAAGAGAATTAAACCCAATTTGTGGCGATCTTTTAAATTGTGTCAAAACAAAAAAAACATCGGCCATGATGGTAAGCTGATTTACAAAAACCAAATCTAAAACATTGCAAAATGTGGCTAATGTTAGAGAAATGTGGCTGAAGAAATTTGAAATGAAATAGCCACAGTGGCCAAGACATTTTTCTGCTAGCGCAGGCATGAAAATGCCTGTAATGCTATTACAAAACAAAATGTTGAAATAGTAAAAATATAATATTGTGTACTGATATGGTGAAAGGCAATGAAATAGCTTCAGTGGTCAAGACATTTTTTTCCTACCGCAGGTGATGAAGACCCATGTAAAAAAAAGCAAAAAAAAAGCAAAAGTAAAATTTTGTGCAATGATATGGTGAAATGATCCAGTGATTATGTGTTTAGTTTGATTTTTCTCAGAATAGCTCTAGAGTGTGGAGATTCGATGCTGGCAACTTCCTTTGAAAATAATTCATGAGTCTCAGTTGAATTGTTGACTATTAGCAAAACAGACGGCCAACAAGAGCAGCAAATCCCTTCAACCATCGTGCAATTTCTTTAACATGTTTTTCATGCGCAGGTTTTATGAATGTATTTTTGAAAAGAAATAATGTGAAAAACATGAGCTGTGTTAAAGGATGGAGTAATCTGTTGAGAGGTTATTTCTGTTCAGTTTGAATTTTATCATAACTCGTTTGATGTTGTATCTATGAGTTAAGAGCAAGTAGGTGAAAACAGAAGAATTTGTTACACATGTTATCATGCAAGTGCGTCATTCTAGTTGTTAACCTGTTCCATTTTTGTTTTAAAACTCAATGTGTTCTACATGACCAACAAGACAACACGTACCACAATGTTTACTTAATCAGTTATAGAGCATATGAACAGTTCAGGCGCAAAACATAACATAGACCATTTTGCCACCAACACCAATTAATAAGTTCATTGTTGTGAAAAATATTAAATTTTAGAATTATGATAATTGGGATTCAAAGTACATTGTAGTTGTGTCCATGTGTGTCATAGCACAATGCATTAGCAATAATATATGAAATACATTCTTAAAAACTATAACTAAGTAAATTTTTATGAGAAAAAAAAATGGATATGTGTTTTACACCTGAACTCTTCATGTCTTCTTAGATTGGGTTGAGGTTTTAAAGGTTAGCCATTCTAATCAGTGTAACTGAATATATCTTTAGACATTTTAATTGTATATACCTAAACCAGACACCCATAAGACTAAGTAAGATGTCTGGTTTTCAAAGGTGCCCTGTTTTGATGGGTTGGATTTACACTAAATGGACACATTGGGACCAAATTTTGTGTCTTGTTTTGAGGGGATTCTGGTTTAGAGAGGGTGGTTTAGAGAGGGTCTGGTTTAGAGGGGTTTCACTGTATTGCCTGACACTTGTCTATTTACCTGTACTTGTTTATAAATCCACCAAAATAATCCACACACTGCCCATTATCAGCAGGTGACCTTATGTACAGACTGAAATACATGAATTTGTATTTGAAAGTGATATGTGGTGCATATTATAAACAGGTGACTATTATATACATATCAGATTTGTCCATTGATAAGCATGTTATGGATTGGGTTACATTTTGATTAGAAACTTGAAAATTAACGATCAGTCCTGGGAATTATATGTTGATCTCTATAAGTTGCATATATAACAATACTTTATTATTTTTCTTTATATTTATAAACTATTCAGTGTTCATTGTATCTATCTTAGACTTGATATTGGAGCGAGATGTAGCTCAGTTGATAGCGTGCCCGCCTTTGAAGCGGTCGGTCGTCGGATAGATCCTTCTCAGTGGACCCAGCTGCAGTTTGGGCTATATTCCGTTTCAACCAGTGGTCCACAACTGGTTCATTAAAGGCTGTGGTATGTACTGTTCTGTCTATGGAAAAGTGGATATAAAAAATCCCTTGCTGCTTATCAAAAAGAGTAGCCTATGTGGTGACAGCAGGTTTCCTTCTAAAAGTGTGTCAAAATTACCATATGAATGACATCCAATAAACGATGATAAGATAAAAATCAATGTGTTCCAGTGGCGTCGTTAAACAAAACAAACTTTACTTTATTCATACATGCATATACCAATCTGTTCCACACTGACTGGTTTCAAGCAATCTATATATATATATATACAATATCTGATGATGAAGCCAGCAAGAAAATAAAGTAAAGAAATTAGAGATACAATAATCTGATTACCATGTGATTGCATGTTATGCTTAAAAGTGAGAGTTGGCACTACATACAATATCAACAGATAAAGCCAATAAAAAGCCAGCAATGCTTGTCTGCATATGCACAGTATAAAGACTGGAGATATACTAATGTCACGATGGTGTGATTGCATGGTAGGCTTAAAAATGAGAGTCACAGATACAAACACAATATCAATTGATAAAGCCAATAAGAACACTGGAGTTATAAACATGTAATGATGTATGTACATACTAGTACATGCTACTGATTGCATGATACACAGACAGTATAAAGACTGGAGATATACTAATATCACGATTGTGTGATTGCATGGTAGGCTTAAAAGTGAGAGTCACAAATATAATGACACGATATCAATTGATAAAGCCAATAAGAACACTGGAGTTACAAATGTGTATGTACATACTACTAGTATTACTAGTACATTCTACTAATATAAGAATTAACTAATAGCATCACCTTGTGATTGCATGTTACAGTTAAAGAGTTAGATACAACACAACTGATAAAGCCAATAAGAACACTGCAGCTACAAACATGTATATATGCATACTAGTACATGCTACTAATATACAAATTAAGATAAAACTAATATCATGACTATGTGATTGCATGTTACAGTTAAAAGTAAGACTAAGAGTTAGATACAACAACACAATTGATAAAGCCAATAAGAACACTGCAGTTACAAATGTGTTGGGATGAGACACCAAGACATCGATCTGCCGGCGATGAATCACAAATGGTTAATCAATATGAGAGAAAGTCTGTGAGAAATTATCTTGTGTTATTGTTGATGACTTGTTGAATTCCCATCACCATGTTGACTGTATGTGAGAAATTATCTTGTATTATTTTTTAAATTTAATTTTTATTTTTTAAATATTTATTGTCACCAGAACATAGACAGTGAATAGGTTGGGGAGCCACATTCACTGCCTTACACATTTTATTGTATTTTTAAGAGAGAGAGAGAGAGAGGGAGTGAGAGACTGAGTGAGTGAGTGAGAGAGGGAGTGAGAGTGAGAGAGTGTTATTGTTAACTTGTTGAATTCATGTCACCATGTTGCATGTATGTCATCCAACGAGTCAGTTCTTCACTGTTTTTGCAATTTTTCCTTTCGTCAACTTGCAAAGTTTGATTTTTAGCTTGACAGTAACATAATGAGAGGTTTGGTTGGCTGATTCATCTTGTGAATGAATGTCAGTGTTATATTGTCTTGATGTTTTGTTTGTTGGTTGTAGACGTGGGTTTTATTGCTGATTATAAAATACTTATTTTTTGATAAAATTATTTTTAAATTAATTGAAATAATTAAATGTTTAAAAATTAGAATATCAAAGTAATGTTTGTTTTGTTTAATGACACCACTGGAGCACATTGATCTTTATCTTATCATTGGCTATTGGACGTCATTCATTATATTATGGTCATTTCAATAAAAAATTAAAAAGTACTGATTTTTCTGTTTGTTTATGTTAAATATGATTTTATTTATTAAAAAAAAAAATTCACTTTTGTAAGTAGTGTTTTTTTAATGTGTTTGGAATTACACAACTATTTTTTATGATCAGAATGAAATTGAAATATTTTAGATAATAAAAAATTATTGAATTAAGCAAAATTAATGCATCACCTTTTTTCTAGAATAATTGTGTACAAAGAAATCACAATACAGTGGACTGTCTAAACCGGGTCCTTATGGGACCAGAAAAATATGCTGGTTTAGACAGAGTGATGGATTAGTTTTTCTAGTGTTATAAGTCAATTTGGGACCGAAAACTGAATCCTGTTTAGACAGATTTCTGTATTAGACAGATGCCGGTTTGGACAGAGTGCTCTGTATTATTATAAGACTTAAGATTATAAATATAATATTCTTAGTAATTACTTATAAAAATATTTTTGGTATTAAACAGAACGTCGATTGCTATGACATAATTTGCATTAACGGTAGTTAAGTTTACAGTCATTAATGTGTCCTTTGAAGAGGTTGGTTGTAGGATCAATCCTTCTCAGTGGACCCAGCTGCAGTTTGGGCTATTTTCCATTCCATGCAGTGCTCCACAACTGGTTCAACAAAGGCCTGTCTGTGGGAAAGTGCATATAAAAGATACATTGCTGCTTATCGAAAATGAATAACCTATGTGGCAGCAGTGGGTTTCCTCTAAAAGAAATGTGTCAAAATGACCATATGTATGACGTCCAATAGCCGGTGATAAGATAAAAATCAATGTGCTCCAGTGACGTTAAACAAAACAAACTTTTTGTCTTGAATCGCTATGCGGCTTGAACCAATACTCAGTCTGAACAGGTTATTGGTACAGTGTAATCTGATGAATTGTTGAGCTGAACAGATGGATGGAATATAGAGACACATCAGGGCTTCCATTAAACTATTCCTGCTATTTCTATATGGAATATAGAGACACATGTTTAAAATTACATCTACACCAGCTATGACAGAAAATAGCAACAGAAAATAGCCCAAACTACAAATGAGTCCACTGAGGATTGATCTGATGACCGGTCGCTATACAGGCGGAAACTACTGATTGAGCGATGTCCCATTGCCTGATTGTAAACAAAGACACGTGTTTGCAGTGATGTAGGCTTTGTGACATGACGGAGTGCTTGCCATGTATGTTCTCATAACAAGCTTGGTAATAATTCATTTTACTTCATATAAATATTTACTTTCTCACCGGATCTTATATCTTGGCAATGGGATTAAAGGGCAGTAACTGTTTTTTTTAATATTTAACCATTTAGATATCTTCTTGTATGTTTGTTTGATATGCACCATGCTCCATTTTTCTGATGCAACGATCTGCTGTACCATATTTGGATCACGTGAATAGCACTACGACATAGCGATGGTGGACAGCTGGTGACCCGCCTCGCTAATTTAAAGTGTATTTCGCATGATCTAATTACGATACAGCAAATTGTTGCATCA
Organism: Cyathermia naticoides; assembly: GCA_033042655.1. Classification (NCBI taxonomy): domain Eukaryota; kingdom Metazoa; phylum Mollusca; class Gastropoda; order Neomphalida; family Neomphalidae; genus Cyathermia; species Cyathermia naticoides. The sequence goes on along the minus strand of JAUTWP010169961.1, from coordinate 3,111 downwards.
GAAGAATGGAGCATGGTGCACATCATTCCAACAAACGTACAAGATATATTCTAAATAGTTAAATATTTAAAAAAAACAGACAATGACACTTTAAGATGAGTTTTTGTACCATCATCAGATCAATCCTTTTCAACGATTTGCAGTTTGTGCTATTTTTTATTCCAATCGGTGATCCACAACTGGTTCACGAAAGCTGTGGTATGTGCTATCCTGAATGTGGAAAAGTGTACATAGAAGATTCAAATTGCTGCTTATAAGATTGCCTGCTGTATTGTCCTACTGAAGTAACTGACATGTGGAAATAACTCTTATGTTGAATTTCTCAGAAGATTAACAGAGTTATTCCCCTTTAATGTTTTAGTTTATTTCCAGAAACACACAAATAATTATATTTTTACTAATTTTAGACAAAGTTATAGGATTAGGTAGATACAAGTTTCAAATCCCAGTCAAGACAATTCATGCCATCACTTGCATATTCATGCCATCACTTGCGTGGGTTGTTGTTGCAAGGTGTTACTATTTTCTTTATCCATGTTATTTACAATTTACCCCACGTAGACTACACAATTCTGTAATGTATCCTATGCTGTCTGGATGAACCAGTGGCTGATCCAGCAAGTCTGAAAGTGTGGGACACAAGTTGGTGTTAATGTCTTTAGGTGTAAAGTAAACTTGTTTTATTTAACAATGCCATTAGAACGCATTGATTTTTTTTAATCATCAGCTATTGAATATGAAACATGTTGGGTCGAAATTATGAAGTCTTTTTGGTTAAACGCTCATGTTTAAGCATTGTAAATGTACGTAGTTACATGCGTGTAAGAGAAAAACACGCTTCATAAGTTCGGCCCATGGTTATTTTGAGTTTCAGTCCATTCCATTCAGTGCTCCACAACTGGTTCAATGAAGGCTGTGGTATGTGCTGTCCTGTCTATGGGAAAGTGCATATAAAAAATCCCTTGCTGCTTATCAAAACCATTGCTGCCTATGTGGCAGCTGCAGGTTTCCTCTAAAAATGTGTCAAAATTACCATATGAATGACGTCCCAATAGCAGCTGATAAGATAAAAATCAATGTGTTCCAGTGGCATCGTTAAACAAAACAAACTTTACTTTTGAGTTTATGGGAAACCTGCTACATTTTTACATTTATAGGAAAAATTTTATATGCATCAATTCACTGACGGGATAACACATACCATAGACCTTGACCTGTTATTGAGGACTGTTTGGGATGAAAAATAAATAAATCAGAGAATGGTTCAACCGAAGAGGTTCAATCCTTTGATGACCTAAAATGAGCGCTTTACCAATTGAGATAGATCCCACCTCCATGTGTATCTGTTAACTAATACTAGTATACAGAATCACTTTTCTGGTGTGTTTATTTGTTACAAAAATTAAATTTTAGCAAATTGCTGTAGGTTCAATAAAAATTGCTGTCAGTGAGTCTTTCACCCATGGCCTAAAATTTTCAAAATTGCCATGGGTTACAAAGTTTTAAGTTTGAGCCCTACACTTCTTTACTCTGATTTAGCTCCAGGAAAATAATAACTAAAAATGGCATTAAGGGTGGATGTGGTCTGGACACCTTGACAGCCCTGCTGGACACCCATGCTGGTCTTTCCCTTGTAATAAATCCTGTTCCATCTTGATTAATTAAAAATTGCACTAATTAAACAATAATGTGCAAGGTGGATGAGATCTGGACCCTTTAAAATCATGCTGGATGCCCTTGCTGCACTGTCTTGGACTAAGATGACCGGTCATTACCCGGGCCCAAGATAGACATCTGCTATAACAGCTCATTCTGAATGTAGACATTAAATCTTTTGACCTTACTGGACCTTCCCTTGTAATGGATGCTATAATAGCTTGTTCTGAATATAGACGTTAAATTCCTTGACTTGACCTTACTGGACCTGCCCTTGTAATGTATTTGTTCTGTCTTGACAGACTGTCTGTGTGAGGCAGCTGTCTTCTACTCTTGTCGTTTGCTCTGTCGTCACCAGGGTGGCAAGCCGCCTGCTTTCAGCCAAGTCAGCACTTTGTGTAGAAACATGAAAACTATTCTGCTTGGCTATTTCCTGTGACCGCGGTGTAAGTGTGAGAAAAAAACACAGTTTGGAATTGTGTCATGGGTTAAGATGGATGTCCACCCACAGCTGATCAAACTATTACCAGTTTCTTCTCCTCGGTGTTCAAGTTGTGTTTAACCCAGTTGTTAATTCAGATATGTGAGAAACATCAAGTTTTGAATGATTAGTAGAACAGGTGGTTTGTTTAATATAATTATGTAGGGGAGGGGGGTATTGCTTTTCTAGAAGATGTTTTATTGGATTTAATTTGAGATTTTATGTGCTTGGATATCGTTGAACTTTTTATTAATTTATTTCTGCAGCAGCAGTCCTTTATTCATTCATCCATTCATTCATTCTTTCATTTCCTTATTCATTAATTAATAAAAATTATTAATTCCTTTATTCATTCACTCACTCCTTTGCTTATTCATCTCTTCATTAATTAATAAAAATTATTAATTCCTTTATTCCTTCACTCACTCATTTGCTCATTCATTCATTCATTCATTAATTCATTCATTCAGGTTATTATATGCACCAATTACTTAAATAATTATAGAATTACTTTCAGAATTACGTAGCGAACTCAGAATGTTTTCTAGTAGTTCAATACTGAATAAAATATTCTCTGATGTTTAAAATATGATTATGATTTTGTATTACACTTGATATGTTTGAATTGAGAGATTAGAATGTTATTTTATTTAAATTGATACATATAATTGTTTGACTCAGAATAAAAGATGTTTATGATTAGATTGTGTGAGTAGAAAACGTTGAATGTTATTATATTTAAATATTTTGTAGGATGGAAGATGACGACTATCGGACAGAAAGTGAATTTGAAGCTGACAGTGATCACGAAGATGAAGACAGTGAAGTGGGTGGCTGGCTCGGTCACTTTGAAACAACCGCAGTAAGTCCACTTTCTTTATCTCGCAGTGACCGGGATACATTCCTCCAATGGAATGGGATGTAGCTCAGTCGATAGCTGTCGGTCGTCGGATCGATCCTTCTCAGTGGACCCA
>JAUTWP010169950.1:0-10312 GCA_033042655.1 Cyathermia naticoides | reverse complement strand
TGTCTATGGAAAAGTGCATATAAAAGATCCCTTGCTGCTTATCGAAAAGAGTAGCCTATGTGGTGGCAGCGGGTTTCTTTCTAAAAAGTGTGTCAAAATGACCATACGAATGATGTGCAATAACCGATGATAAGATAAATATCAATGTGTTCCAGTGGCGTCGTTAAACAAAACAAACGTTACTTTTACATACTCTGTGGTCTGTGACTTGAATACTGTGTTACTGTGCAGCTACCAAGCATTACTCATGATACCAGTCATCCAAAAGTGCACAATTCCCTTCATTAAAATTATTGCACAATCAATTTCAAAATCAGCATAATTCTCTTAAAGAATTCCAAAAGCAGTTGCACCATCACCCACACTCCAGTCGCAAGATTGGGCTAGCGGAAACACTTGTTTTCATTAGTGTGACCCTGCTCCCACTCTGCTCCCTCCCCTTTTTTCCTGTCCCAGACGCGGTGGATGACTAAAATCATAAACTGAGCCTGTAATAGGTGTCTGCAATAACAGCCTGGCTCTGAATGTAGACATTAAACAATTTTTACTAGACTTGACTACCAAGCATTGTAATATTGCATCGTAGCATTTTTCTCAAAAGAAAAACAATAGCTGCACTAATAGATTCCTGCTGGCATTTCTTATTGCCAACTATCAAGTTTTAATTGCCTTGCAGCGTGATAGAGCGACACCGCTAGCTTCTGCCTTCACTAGGATTAACATTTCTTGTAGTGAGGCATATTATTTTCCATTTTCTATGAAAAGTCATTGATTTTTCTCTGACGATTTGCTCAAATTGTCTTCCTGCAGGAGCACACAACCTTCATCGCTGTCGTGTCACTCGGCTCAGCTGTGTTAGACAGATATGTCTGCAACTCATCGAATTGACCGGAATACACACTTGCTATCTAAAGTTGTTGCTGTCATGCAGCTGATCAGCTGAGCATCTTTCTACAAGTGTAGCAATCTTTTCAGAAGCTGGTGTTTCCGTAGTCGGCAGATGTCAGAGTTAATTCTAAATCACTGTCAGTGTATGCACCACCCAGACTTGCTCAGGTGTTGTCAGTTCAAACAAGTGCAGCAGACAGATTCTTATTTATTACCAGTGTGTTGAAGAAACATTGTCATTTGTTACCAGTGTGTTGAAGAAACATTGTCATTTGTTACCAGTGTGTTGAAGAATCCTTGTCATTTGTTACCAGTGTGTTGAAGAATCCTTGTCATTTGTTACCAGTGTGTTGAAGAAACATTGTCATTTGTTACCAGTGTGTTGAAGAATCATTGTCATTTGTTACCAGTGTGTTGAAGAATCCTTGTCATTTATTACCAGTGTGTTGAAGAATCCTTGTCATTTATTACCAGTGTGTTGAACAAATCTTGTCATTTATTACCCGTTTGTTGAAGAAACCTTCTCCTTTCGTACCCGTTTGTTGAAGAAACCTCATTTCGTACCAGTGTGTTGAAGAAATATTGTCATTTGTTACCAGTTTCTTCAAAAACCTTGTCATTTCTTACCAGTGTGTTGAAGAAACCTTGTTATTTATTACCAGTGTGTTGAAGAAACCTTGTTATTTGTTACCAGTGTGTTGAAGAAACCTGTTATTTCTTACCAATTTCTTGAAAAACCTTGTCATTTCTTACCAGTGTGTTGAAGAAATCTTGTAATTTATTACCAGTATCTAAAAGAAACTGTTATTTTTAGCAGCATGTTGAAGAAATCACATCATTTTATGTAATGATCTATCAGAAGCATTGTACTTTTTTGTGTGTATAGCAGATATATTATAAATGACACAGTTAAAACTGTATTTGTTTTTAGATACTTTACAAACTGTAATTTAGATTTTCTGTGTTGTTTCAACTCCAGCTGAAACTAGATGGACTGATAGTCCACTGATAACTGTAATCTTGTGAAACCCGCCACTTGGAAGCTTTTAATGGATTTCTGATGGTTTGCTGAGTTCTTCTACCTCTGGGAGGTTACTGCTTACTAGTATTTCACGACAGATAATGAAGCTGTGACAAGAATAAGTAGGAGGTAAGTAATATGTGTATGTCTATGACCACTATTAATATTTTATTATAAAGCCAGGGCTTTCAAATTAAACCAGCGGCCGGTGGGATCTCCAGCTACTGAGGCATCCTGCGTCGGCTACTTTTCACTCAACAGCCAAAATTATTAACATCCATGTTTTTGTTACAGTATTTACATGATGCTAAAGCATCATGGTGCCTGCTACTTTAACCTAATCCCCCCTCTACTCAAAAACAATTTGAAAGCCCTGTACAGGTATTGGTAAACTGGTTTGCACATGGGCCAAATTTACAAAGTGTTTTTTTCCCTTACAAGTGTGTAACTAAATATATTTACAGTGCTTAAACACTTGTCTTTAACAAAAACAGGCTTTGTAAATTTGGACCTAAATATAATAGTCTGTATTGTGTATTCTTTGTGGATCACAAGTGTATACAACAAAACAGTTATAATATGTTATGATCTTTTAAAAGCTTCAATTTATTTCAGCTTTAAAGAAAAAAGCCATGTGGCAGAGATAAATTAATTACTTAACCATAATATTTATTCCTTCATGAGTGACGTTAATGTCTTGTGCTACATGACCCAGTATATACCTACATAGGGAGGTGATGATCATGGTTTAGTGTACCACATATTCATTTCCACAGCTTGAACCATCCTCCGTGGCCCAGTGGTTAAGCTATCGGGCTTGAGGCTGGTTGGTACTCAAATCAAATCTCAGTCGAGGCATGGGATTTTTAATCTCGGTACCGACTGCAACCCAGAGTGAGTGCTCCGCAAGGCTCAGTGGGTAGGCGTTTCCACTTAGGCCATGGTTTGTGCTATCCTGTCTATGTCAATGTTCATTTAAAAGTTCCCTTGCTGCTTATCGAAAAAGAGTATGCACAGTGTGGCTGTAGTGGGTTTCTTCTCTTGTACTAACATTAATATTTGTCCTGGACAGATAGCTCAGGACAAAACTTATACGTGCTTCCATCACTAAAAAAGTGTTCAAGCATCATACCACAGACATGATAAAACATACCACAGCCTTTGTCCAGTTGTGGAGTACTGTTTGGAATGAAAAACATCTGAGAATATGGTAAACCAAGGAGGTTCAATCCTTCAATGCTATGACCTCAGGCCAGCACTCTACCAATTTATTGTTGGCTTTATGAAAAAAAGTAAAGTTTGTTTTGTTTAATGACACTACTGGAGCACATTGATTTTATCTTATCAGTGGCTATTGGACGTCATTCATATGGTAATTTTGACACATTTCTTTTAGAGGAATCCTGCTTCCGCCACCTAGGCTACTTTTTCTGATAAGGAGCAAGGGATCTTTTATATGCACTCCCATAGCCAGGACAGCACTTACCGTGGCCTTTGATGAACCAGTTGTGAAGCACTGTTTGAAATGGAAAATAGCCCAAACTGCAGATGGGTCCACTGAGAAGGATCAATCCGATGACTGACTGCTTCTAAGGTGGGCATGCTACCAACTGAGCTACATCCTGCTCTCTGGCTTTATAAATGTACTCAGCATTCAGATAACATCCGCCCCTGAGTATGGTTCCTAGGGATCCCAGAAGCCGTGCCCATGGGAGGCATGTTTGAACACTTTTGTGATGGAGGCACGTTAATAACTTTGCCCATGCCTTTAGATAACATTTTGATGATTTAAAAATTAATATATATTATTTTGAAGTTAGTTTTTAATTGTAGTATTTGTGTGATATGTTTTTTCTGCATCACTAAGCATGTTGACTAGCAGTTTAATGGAATATCTTTTTATACTTGTTTCTCCAAATAGAAAATAATTTCACTTTTCTTGCATATTCAGCATTATTTATACATGGTATTCTGGAGCTCTCCTGAATAATTCATCTTTCTACAAAAAACTTTCTGGGTTCATGTTATAGTTTGGCTAATGGTCCTGGCCTACATATGACCCATCAGTTCTGGGTTATCTTTGGAAGGTCAGAATTGTAAGACAATTGATGCAAACATGGAAAACAGCTATTTACATTCAACTGATTGAGTTGAAATTCAAATTTGCATTGATGGCTTATCGATCTAGGCTTTTTATGTAATACTTTCACCAGCTTTATCAACGTAATCAGACTTTATTTTTAAAATTACATCACTAAGGTGTAATTCATATGTAGTGAAAGAACACTTGAAGAAAGACACTAATAGGTTTAATACAGAAATTCTGATCATCTTGCGAGAGCAATATTTTAGGAATATTAAAGTGAGTGTTTGGGTTTTTTTAATACTTAAACATTTAGAATATATCTTGTACATTCGTTTGATGTGCACCTCAATCCATTCATCTGAGCCAATGATTTGGTGTATTGTAATTAGATCACGCGAAATACACGCTAAATCTGTGTGGTGGGTCGTCACCTCTCCGCCATCGCTATGTCATAGCGCTATTCACGTCATCTAAATATGGCACAGCAGGATCGTTGCATCAGAAAAATGGAGAGTGGAGCTCATCAAACAAACGTACAAGATATATTTTAAATGGTTAAATATTTTTTTTAAAATGACATTGCCATTTTAACAAAGTAAATACCCAACAATGATAAAGATGCTATCTCAAATTAGTTTTTACAGGTACCTACATCCACTAATGCTATCGCAAATTTGTTCAATCCTTTTACAGGTATCTACATCCATTTAAGGTTCAAGCATGCTACCCATGAGCGCAGGCTCAATTTTTAAGGAACTTGTCCCAGAATGTGAGATTACATCCATGATGAGAGGTGCAAATTATGTTATTGTTGGTTATTAATGTTCAAGCACGCTGTTTTGGGTACACAGCTTCCTGAACCGACCATCCAGGACAGATATTAATGTTTGTAGAAGAGAGGAAACTCGCTATCGCCACACTGGCTACTCTTTTTGGATAAGCAGCAAGGGCTATTTTATATGCACTTTCCCATAAACAAGGTAGCACAAACCATGTTATGGAACCACTGATCGGTGTAAGTGAATACACCTTCCCATTGAGCCTTGTAGAGTGCTCACTCTGGGTTGGTCAGTACTGAGATACTGCAAATTAGGACTGTACTGGAAATAGTTTTAATGTGCTTACATCACAAAAGTGTTCAAGCATGCCCCTTCTGGGCACTGCATCCAGTCTTCCAGATGCCCTATCCAGGACGAGAAGGGGTAGGGGGAAGAATGTAGTGTTATTAGATTAATGATGTATTGGTGGTAAATTTTAAGTTGTATACAAATAGGGGGATTTTAATTTTGAATATTTTAATAAGTTTATTTTTAAAATTGTTTAGATACTCATCTGAATTGAAGTATATTTATGAGCTAATAAACTTTCACTCAGTTCTGGATTACCAGGCAAAGGCCCCCTAGGTATCCCCAGGCTGATATTTGGTTAAGAGGGAGTATATAGAAAAGTATTTAAATTCAGAAATGGTAAAATGCATCGGAGATGGAAATTCATCTTTATGAATTGGGGATAAATTCAAGTGAAAGAAGGGGGTTACCTATTCCTAACACAAAATCAATCCTATCAGGGCTTTCAAATTGTTTTTGAGTAGAAGGGGATTATGTTAAAGAAGCAGGCACCATAATGCTTTGGCATCATGTAAATACTGTCACAAAAACATGCATGTTAATATTTTTGGCTGTTGAGTGAAAAGTAGCTGGCACAGGAGGCCCCAGTAGCCAGAGATCCTGCCGGCCACCGGCTTAATTTGAAAGCCCTGTATATGCCAAAAAATACCTACATCAAATACCCTAACCATGCTCCCTCTTTCACCCACCTCAGAGGGAGGGACAGTACCCCCACCCCACCCGATGCAGTGCCCTTAGAATATGATAAGGTTTATGCAAATTGGTTTTGTAACAGCTTTTTATAGCAGCACTAATGATTGCAGCCATGAATTTTGAGAACTGTTTATGCACTGAATAAATTATGCAATGTTGTTTCTATGTCTGGTGCTGCGATGTCTTATGGATTTTTTGTGTACAATAAGACAGCAGTGATGTCATTAAGAACAGAAATAGCAGGTGAAAATGAAATTATAGGATGCTATTATCCTGGCCCGGCAGTGAAGAACCCGATGGTGAATTGAATTGAAACTGGAATTTATATAATTTTCTATGTAGTAGGGATCACCCCACACATTCTTGTACATGTGTGTGTGTGTTCTGAGTAATCTTTAGCTATGTTTGCTAGTTAAATAAAGTATAGTTTGTTTTGTTTAATGACACCATTGGAACACATTGATTTTATCTTATCATCGGTTATTGGACATCAATCATATGGTCATTTTGACACATTTTTGGAGGAAACCCGTTTCCACCACATAGGCTACTCCTTTTGATAAGCAGCAATGGATCTTTTATATGCACTTTCCCACAGACAGGACAGCACATACCATGGTCTTTGATGAACCAGTTGTGGACCACTGGTTGGAACGGAATATAACCCAACCTGCGCCTGGATAATATGCACATCGTTAATGAATTAAATGATGCACAGTATACTAAAATAAAAGTAATACAACAATATGAATTAAAAAAAACATAAATACTAGTATATATTCATGGAGGATACACATTTTAGTAAGAAATAAATAGAAGAAAGTAAAGAAAGAGTGAATGAGTTTAAAGATGAGAAGAATTACATATTATTATATTAGAATAAATAAATGTGACAGATTTTAACGTATAGGTAAAGCTGGTTTTATTTAACAACGCCACTAGAGAACATTGATATTTAACATTCTGACACTTCTTTTAGACGAATCCCGCTGCTGCCACATAGACTACTCTTTCCGATAAGCATCAAGGGATATTTTATATGTGCTTTCCCACAGACAGGATAGCACATACCACGGCCCTTGAAGAACCAGTCGTGGATCACTGGTTGGAACGGGGAAAAGCCCAAACAATCACCAACTAATCTTTTATTTGACCTAAGAAATAATTATTGTGTACATTGTACTACTAAACTATTTTATTATTTTTGATGGATATTTATATTAATAAATGCAATACTAATAAAATTCTTATTCTTTCTTTTCAGAACTGTCCAGAAATTTATTTATAAAATAGCATTTAAAGTTGGATACAGACGAAAATGCAATGAATATGCTAAAGATGTTTAATGTATACCGAGAACAAATCTGGGTCTGTGTCACATAGGCCTAAATGTGGACATATCTAGGTCAGACATAAACAATCAGTTGAATTCCTTAGTGTATGACATCTTCACTAATCAAGGCTACATACAAGTTCCATATACTGGCCTTGCTATATGTAGGCGACTTTTTGAGACGAATCCCATCACTTGTTAACTATTCCCTTGGAAATTTAGCAGCTTTGACAAACTTATAATAAATTATTGGTAATAATATGTGACAGTTATTATTTGTGAAAATACTATCATCTATGACCTATTAATTCATTAACTTGCATTTAGTAAGCAGTCAGTGGGAATTGATTTGGTAATTTTATGCAACCATAAGTGAACTCCTTTCAAGAGTTTCTCATGTTACGGATGTTTTGATTGGTCAGCGATGTCATTGTTAAATTTCTTCTAATAGAGGGTGATCATATCGTGTCTCAAAATGTCTGCTAAATATGTCAAGGCCAGTATACGTAGCCTTGATTTGTGAAGATGAGTGTATGGCGACCTTTTTGACATAGATTTGCGTATTCATTCGCTCACTACTTCACAAGAATTAAAGTGGCAACTGACAATGTCTGGGTTTTTTAATATTTAACTATTTAGAATATATCTTGTATGTTTGTTTGATGCTCAACGCGCTCCATATTTCTGAAGCAACGATCACTAGATCACAAGAAAAGCGTGTTGTTGAGCTATAGCTGTCGAGAAGCAGCCCGCCACTAGATTGAGATCACGTGAATGTCTCAGTATAGAATAAACTGGCTAGAACTCTGCCACAGCAGTTAAAAATAGAACAACTTGTGACCGTCAAGTCGGAGAAATCGTGGCGTCGATTTGAGTATTGGATTTTATTAATGGACGATATAATTTTGATAGACAAGAATTTATTAAAACTGTAGTTTTGCTTGTATTTTTCATTAGTTAAAGATAATAAACTATAGAAAACAAACACTCCACCTTTAAGTTTGTGAAAATGTTGTTGTTTTTTATGTCTATTCGCAGTCTACAAAGGAGAGAATTTAGTGTGTGGCGATCTTTTGGGCATAATTGCAAACGTTTGTTTCATTTACAAGGGTAACATTATATTAATTAAAATACATTTGTATAATCAACATGTTGCATGCAATTATGTGTAGCTTATAACCCTCCAAACAACGGCCAAACATAAGTTACAAGTAAATGTAGTGGAGAGCGGGATAAGTTGAGCCATTTTGGCTCATGTCAACATTGTGCCTAATCTATGCCCAATTCAATCCAATTGAATATTAGTATTCTATGTTAAAATACAATCTTACGTACACATTTGAGGGAAATTTCAGCTTTGAAGAACCATAGAGGTCGTCATGGGCTGCTCAAAACGGTGTGCCAAATGACAGCTTACCCCATATAGTAAGTTGTGATGGGGCTAGTTGATCCAGTGAAGAAAAACAGTACATTTTACAATCAAAAGATTTATTATTAAAAAAATGTTCTTTGCCACCACAGTGTATGATTATGTCTAACTTAGGTAGATAACTTATGACTACCGAAATGAATCCTACAGACATCAATTCAATTAAAACTGACTGATACTGATGAAGAAGTAAAGTTTATTTTATTTAACGACGCCACTAAAGCACATTGATTTGTATCTTATCATCGGCTATTTGACGTCATTTTGTATCTCATCATCGGCTATTTGACACATTTTGTAAGAGGACACCCGCTGCCGCCACATATGCTACTATTTTCCGTAAACAGCAAGTGGTATGTTATAAGCACATACCACGGCCTTTGATGAACTAGTTGTGGGCCTCTATGGCGAAGTGTATAAAACACGCAATGCTGCTAATCAAAAAGTAGCCTAGGTGGCAGCAGTGGGTTTCATAAAAAATAATGAATACTACATGCTTGACTGGACACACAAAAGTGTTCAAGCACACCCCTCCTCCATACGGCACCCAGGACGGGATGTACATGATTGAAGTCCAACAGTTGACGATGACCAAAATCAATGTGCTCTAGTGATGTCGTTAAATAAGGCAAACTTTTGTTGAAGTATAACAAAAACGCACGTGGCGTCGACTATGTCTCTCTAAAGCAGTCGTGCACTAGCGAGATTGGTCTATGAAGCAGTTGAAGACAATCACAATACAAACATCACCACATCTAAATTATGGTCGATATGATTCATCAATATCAATCTGAAAGACGACGTGTAGGCCATGTTGTTGGAACGTGACACATTCGACGATTTCCAAACCAAACCATGTATTGTGTATAGTGTAATTCATGCACATTGGCCATTGACCTGGATAATGGTTGAGTGGGTGGGTGGATTTGAAGTTCTCGTGTATCCCACATAGTCCATAAAGCAGCACACAGCAAAACATCACCACATCCAGTTCATATATTGGGTTATTACATAAAGTGCATCACAAACGTCTTACGATTGGTCGACGTTACATCACGTGGTATTACATTTTTTATTATAATGACCGGTCCATAAATCATGACATTACCCGGCCATCCGTTTATTGGTTAAAAATAGGGGAGTACATTTACATTGGTAAAATGGATAGTTACTAGTATGTAGACGAGAAAAACACTCAAACGTTATTATTAACAGCATGGAGGTCGAGCGGTCGTGACGTTCTGTGACGTCATTCAAAGACAAAGATGTTGTGAAAGTGCAAACTTTTGTTTACTTAACATCTTCTAAATTAATTAATTAATGTAATAAAAAAATATGAAATGCCCATTTTGTCGATATGATGTTTTGTGGAACACGGAAAACAAATATCAACCTCGGCCTCCGGCCTCGGTCGATATGAGTTTTCTTTGCTCCATAAAACATCATATCGACCTCATGGCCGTGCCATAATTGCTTACTGTTTCAAGTTCCATTAATTTTAGTATCCCACAATTTGTTCATCAAAGAGTCTGGTCTGTTGTTTTTTTATTTCTTTAAGTAAGAGTATATAAAATACAGTTTGTCTATGATAAAATGCATATAAAAGATTCCTTGCTGCTTATCGAAAAAGAGTAGCCGCACTAGTGTGGCGGTAGCGGGATTCATCTCTTCTACTAACACTAATATCTATCCTGGACAGACAGCTCAGGAGGCTGAGCTGTGTGTCCGTGACAGC
>JAUTWP010169939.1:0-10312 GCA_033042655.1 Cyathermia naticoides | reverse complement strand
CAGAATCTCTGGGGAACTCAGAGTTTGTGCCCACGAGAGGCGTGCTTGAACACTTTTTAGTGATGTAAGCACGTTAAACATATTTCCAGTACAGTCTCAAAAATAGTAGCCTGTGGTGGCAGCGGGTTTCCTCTAAAGAAATGTGTCAAAATGGCCATATGACTGACGTCCAATAACTGCTGATAAGATAAAAATCAATGTGTTCCAGTGGGGTTGTTAAACAAAACAAACTTTACTGTCTAAACCTGGATTTGTCTAATCCGGATTTCTATGTAAATCAGCACAATTTCAAACTCCTGTCTAGGATCCCCCAAAATTTACTATTTTTCAATTTTGTTTACATTGGAAATATTTTCCGGAACATTTATGGCACTTAGGCTTGTAATTGGGCCCCCATAAATGGAATTTCTGGATCCACCAATGTAAACCATCATATTTTGTTGGTCCCAAATAAATCCAGTTTAGACAGAGAGCAGCACTATATTTATTTCTCTAATGTGACCTTGTTTTTTTTTCTGAGTGTCTTTAAACGTATTAAAAATGTTTAAAATTGGAGAAAGTGCTCAAGCCAACTATTGCCCACTTAACTCCACTGTGGTGTAGTGTGTTCACATAGCAATCCGAACACATAAATTTCAACATCATAGCTTAACACAAGAGACGTCTAATGTCAGTAATGACTGGAACCTTTTAATAAAATTGTCCATGCTAGCGCAGAGTGATACCAACATAATTTCTTTTGTAATGCATTTTTTTATTTTTTTATAGTTTCGCTACTGTGACGAAAAGGTGTACAATATTAATGTTATTACACTACACATGTGTGTGATAATAATAATGAAATGCAAAATCAAGCAATTTCAATAAAAGGCAATAATTAAATAGGGAGAGGGATGTAGCTCAGTCGGTAGCATGCCCACCTTTGAAGTGGTCGGTCATTGGATTGATCCTTCTCAGTGGACCCATATGCAGTTAGGGCTATTTTTCATTCCAACCAGTGATCCACAACTGGTTCATCAAAGGTCATGGTATATGCTATCCTGTCTGTGGGAAAGTGCATATAAAAGATCTGTTGAGCTGCTTATCAAAAATAGTAGTCTATATGGCAGCAGCGGTTTCTTTTAAAAAGTGTCAAAATTACCGTATGAATGATGTCGAATAACCAATGATAAGATAAATATCAATGTGTTCCAGCAGCGGCGTTAAACAAAACAAACTTAACTTTACTAAAACTTCCTGTCCCGGACACAGTGGATGGATAAAACTGCACCCAAGAGAGGCGTCTGCTATAACAGCCTGGCTCTGAAATGTTGATGTTATTTCCTATGTAAATCAGATCTGCTCCTTTAAATGTCAATGTTATTTCCTATGTAAATCAGATCTGCTCCTTTAAATGTCAATGTTATTTCCTATGCTCCTTTAAATATTAGTGTTATAATATCTAAACCCATCACTTCCTGGGATTGAACCCATAACATCTGGCATACTGGTCAATTATTTTCCATAGCACTAGAAAATAACACTGTTTTTAAACCGAGCAAGAATAATTGCAGTGAAAGTTTGTTTTATTTAACGACACCACTGGAGCACATTGATTTTTATCTTATCAGCGGCTATTGCTACTATTGGACATTACCATAATTATGGTCATTTTGACACATTTCTTTTAGAGAAAATCCGATACCACTACGTAGGCTACACTTTTCGATAAGCAGTAAGGGACCTTTATATGCACTTTCCCATTGACAGGACAGCACATACCACTGCCTTTGATGAACCAGTTGTGGAGTACTGTTTGGAACAGAAAATAGCCGAAACTGCAGATGAGTTCACTGAGAAGGATCAATCCCATGACCGATTGCTTCAAAGACAGGCACACTACCAACTGAGCTAATTGCAGTGAATTAAAATTATGTTTGAATCTGATACCAACTGGGATTGAACCCATGATGTCTGGCATACTAGAAAGTAGTACTGTTTACAAAATGAACAGAAATAACGACAATGAATTAAAATCCTCTAGGACACACTGGACTGTGTCCACTTGTCAGATTTGCCACCACAGAGTGACAATTATATGAACCAACGTGTCATGGCTCAACTATCCGCTCTCCGCTGACCACTATGGAATGACCACGGTGTTGTCATGGCTCAATTCTCCTCTATCATGTGTCCACTTGGGAATGACCACGGTGTTTTCAATCTCTGTGATTTCCCAGGTATCGTGAATGCAAGTCTTTGGAGACTAATGGGAGTCTGGCTCCACTTGGCGACTCCCCGTCCGGAAGAAGAGTGGAAATGCATGGAAAGTACTCCATTTAGAGGCTTTTTCAATAGCACCATCTAGGAAGGAAACTATTAAGAATTTAATCCCATCTATGACTCCTTTAAGTTCAAAGTAATATTGGTAATCAGAATAACAGATGTAGTGTTGGCAAGTGAAGGTTGCGTGGTGCATGCCGTTAATTCAGTGTCTGTGTGTGAGTGTGGACTCGGTATCGGTTACGTTGTAATGATAAAATGCCACCTGTTGCAGCAGAATACGGTTTACATGTAATGAATTCAATGATGTTTAATGTGATACAGAAGGGATATACCGACACATTGTTTAATCATCAGCCTATGGTATCAGACTATGTAAAGTTTGTTTTGTTTAACGTCACTGAAACACATTGATTTTTATCTTACCATCGGTTATTGGACGTCATACATATGGTCATTTTGACACACATTTTTAGAAGGAAACCCGCTGCCGCCACATGGCTACTCTTTTTCGATAAGCAGCAAGGGATCTTTTATATGCACTTTTCCATAGACAGAACAGTACATACCACGGCCTCTGATGAATCAGTTGTGGGCCACTGGTTGGAACGGAAAATAGCCCAGACTGCAGCTTGGTCCACTGAGAAGGATCGATCCAATGACCGACCTCTGTTTATTGAAATGATAATAGGTTTAACATAATTATACTAACCAGATGTGATAATGTCAGGATTTTCTGCGCTAGAATATTTGGGATGAGGTTCTTGGCCGAAGTTGTCAATCACCAATTTACCAACACCTATTCCACGTGCGCCCCAGAACATAGTACCAGGACCGCCAGCTCCAGCTAAAACAATAAGAAACGTAATTAAATGCATAGTATCTAACCCCAATCATAGGATGTCAGGATAATTAAACCCAGATATGTACCCCAGACAACTACCCACATGCCCTCCTTTCATTAATCAAAATTTCATTGTAGACTTGAAATAGGCACTTTGCTATTTTATTTCATTTCAAAATAGTTATTTTCCATAAAGAATATATAATACATGTAATATAAAATTATAAAACAATGCTGATATTTAAAAATATAATACAATAAAACTGTTTAAACCAGATTCGCTTGGGACCAACAAACAAAATATTATGCTGGCTTATACAAAGCGCCAGTAGGCCTATAGACGGATTAGACAAATGGTGGTTTACACAGAAATCCGGATTAGACAGATGCTGGTTTAGACAGAGTCCACTGTACAAGTAATATAAAATTATAAAACGTTTGCAGCACTTAAGCTCATGTCATTGGGTTTTCTTGATCCGCCACTGAAATACATAAAATAGAAAGACAACTCTAACGTACCTTTGACTGGGATTTCCATGTCGGGGTCTATAAAATGGCCAATAGGATCTGAAAATGATAATTATATGGTTTAACATCTCAGCTGAAAGAATTGAATACACATTTGTTTGAATTTAAAATAAAAAAATTCAAATATGTTAAATGTTCTAAGATTGGATAAAGACTTTGTGATAATTATGATATCACAGGACACTCGTGGAGTATCCTCTATATAAAATAAGTTAAATAGGACATTTAAGTTTGGATAAAGACTTTGTAATAATTATGATAATAAACGACACTCGTGGAGTATCCTCTATATAAAATGAGTAAACAAAATGATCTAAGCTTGGATAAAGATTGTGATAATAATTATATCACAAGACGCTCGTGGAGTATCCTCTATATAAAAATAATTTAAATGTTCTAAGATTGGATAAAGACTGTGATAATTATATCACAAAACACTCGTAGAGTATCCTCTATAGAAGACTGTGACTGTTGATCTGCTTACCTGTCTCATAGCCAAACAGACCGACCGCACACGCAACCAGGCCGTGCCACTGTACTGGAACAATCCGAATCTTCGCTGTTAGCACTGGACGGTTGAACCAACGTTTCACCACATTGCTACCATCGTTGTTACCAGAGAACAAAACAGACCGAGCTGAATCTCTGACGTAAACCTAGGAATAAAAGGGAAAGGAATTATTCGAAGTACATCAGAGTGGAATGTATTGTTGAACATTGGTTTCCATATGTATGCTGTGGCGGATCTAGAGGGTGGGGGTCCATGGGGTCCAGACCCCCTCAAATTTGAGGTGCCCCTTTTATATAGTTTTAGGGTTTTTTACAAATTTATTTAATTTTTTTAAATTATTATTATTACTGTAGAATACGTCTGCCAGCGTCCCCGTTGTAGCCTTATTATATTATGGTACATGTGAACCGTGTGTCATTTTTTAATAGTGCCGTTTCATGATGTTATGGTGCCCTTTTTGTCTGACCCCCCCCCCCATAAGAAAAGCTGGATCCGCCCCAGGTATTTACGTCCAATAGCCGATGATAAGATAAAAATCAATGTGCTTTAGTGGCGTCGTTAAATAAAACAAACGTTATTTTTACAATGGCTGATGATAAGATAAAAATCAACGTGCTCTAGTGGCGTCATTAAATAAAACAAACTTGACTTTTTATATGGTTGATGACCAATAGCTGATGATAAGATAAAAACATGTGCTCTAGTTGGGTCGTTAAAACAAGGTCAGGTCATGTTGTTTAACGTCCACGATCAGAGCCAGGCTGTTATAGCAGACGCCTCTCCTGGTATTATTCATCCACTGCGTCCGAGACAGGAACAAAAGGGAAAGAGCATAGGGGTCAAGGTCACATTGACGGAGACAAGTGAGTTGTCTAATGGACGTTGCTAGATAATAGAAAGTTGGATTTACTCAATTGTTCACAGAATGTGACTAGATAATAGCAAGTTGGATTTACTCAATTGTTCACTGAATGTGACTAGATAATAGCAAGTTGGATTTACTCAATTGTTCACTGAATGTGACTAGATAACAGAAAGTTGGATTTACTCAATTGTTGACAGAATGTGACTAGATAATAGAACGTTGGATTTACTCAATTGTTCACTGAATGTGACTAGATAATAGAAAGTTGGATTTACTCAATTGTTCACTGAATGTGACTAGATAATAGAAAAAGTAAAGATTGTTTTGTTTAACGACGCCACTGGAGAACATTGATTTTTATCTTATCATCAGCTATTGGACGTCATTCATAGGTTCATTTTGACACACTTCTTCAGAGGAAACCCGCTACCGCCACATAGGCTACTCTTTTCGATAAGCAGCAAGGGATCTTTTATATGCACTTTTCCACAGACAGAACAGCACATACTATGGCCTTTGATGAACCAGTTGTGGAGCACTGGTTGCAACGGAAAATGGCCCAAACTGCAGAGAGTCCACTGAGAAGGACCGATCCGACGACCGAACGCTTCAAAGGCATGCACGCTACCGATTGAGCCACATCCCGCTCATACTTTTATTGTAATAATTTACTTACAATCTGAAACACAGAGGACTTCTTTGTAAACAAGCGTGATTTCAAAGTCCCATCCTGATACCTAACTCTGGACAAACTCTGTCCCAAGTTAACTCTGGTTTAAACATAGTCTACTGTAAATACATTTACAGAGATTTTTCCAGAGTGTAAAATAGGTAAAATGAGTATCCTAAACTTCCAGATTAATTTTGTATAAAGTTAAAAAGTTGTTTGCCTTTTCCTGTATGACTCAGTGTCAGTGACATATATTAATAAAACAGTATCAATCATCAAATTATCATTAAGTATACCAGTGTCATACACAAGATTTTTAAAAAACAATAGAGCCTACCCTAAAAACTGCAGGAAACCCTGATTTATCAATATCATGCTTAAACACCTGTCCACTGTATTATTATTTATGAATACCTGAGCTATAAAATTGATTTACTTCACAAACTGAAAAAATTTAAGTTTATTTAACGATGCCACTATCTAGAGCACATTGATTTTTATCAGTTTTATATGGTTTAAAACATTTTGTTTACAACTCATGCTGTTCAGAAGAAACCTGCTGTAACCACATATGCTACTCTTTCCAATAAGCAGCAAGGGGTCTTATATCCACTTTTCCACAGGCAGGACAGCACATATCATGGGCTTTGATGAACCAGTTGTGGACCACTGAGTGGAACGGAAAATAGCCCAAACAATAAATGAGTCAAATGAGGATTGATCTGATGACCGACCTCCTCACAGGCTGACACGTCATTGATTAATGTCAACTAGGTGGAATTTGACACACAGTCTACATAAGAAACCCACTGCTAAAACAGTAGACTCTTTTGAAATGAATTATTTAAATTTAACATAACAGCCAATTTTGAATGTTAGTCCTGGGGCATCAATAAACATATAGGTCGACTTTTCACTTGGAACCAACAAAACATGCCAGTTTAGATAGATTTTATCCAGACTTACTGAGCTGGACAGTACTTTGAAATTGTGTACTGGTACACAGAAATCTGGATAAGACAAAATTTGTATGCCGGTTTAGACAGACTCCAATGTTGATTCTGCCGCCCTAGTTCTAGAGGCTAACTTTAGAAAATTAAGAAGAAAAAATGACCATCTCTTCTTTCAAACTGTATTACGCTATCCACATCTTTTTTTTTTAAAGTGTTGATGTATAAAATGTGAAATGTTTTGTAAACAAAGAGTAAAAACTTACAGTGTTAGATCCATCTAAAAGTTCAGGCTGTTTTCCAAAATAGAAATTCTTGTTACCCAGAAATACTTCGTAAATTCCTTAAAATAAAAATATAAAAATGAAATATGGAAAAAATTCCTTAGAAATAAAATAAAAATATAAAATTTAAACATGGAAAAATATCAATCTAAACTTATTTATTAGTAAACATAAAAAATGTTATATAAGATTTTTTTGATTTTTTTTACCTAAAACTGTGAACAAAAGATATAGAAAATAAAAAACTCAGCTGAAATAAGAAAAAGGATAACCCTATTATGTTTCCCAATGTTCTCACATATAAAATGTGATCAAAAAGATTCAAATTATTCAAAATGAGGTATCTGCTCACATAGATTTTCAAAAAGTAAACCAATACTGAGGGAAATAACTGCTAAAAGAAATCAGTAGTCGAAAGGTTAAATAAAGTAATTAAACAAAAATTTCCATAATAGATACAAATGTTTTTCTTCACTACAGGTATCATTATTATATATATTAAAAAAATTACTCTTTAAAAGTTCAACAATCCGAGTATGGAAAATTGTTGTTAATGAACAAGTCATATAGCAATTTGACATCATTTGTACCTTTTCCATTGAACACTGCAATCTTTGGTTTGTACTTGATGAGTTTTCCTTTTAATATTTCTGCTCCTTCTTTTATCTCATCTCTGAAAATTAAAACAATAATAAATAAAAATAAATAAAGTAAAGTTTGTTTTATTTAACAATGTCACTAGAGCACATTTATTTTTATCTTATCATCGGCTATTGGACATATTGTTATCCTGATACATTACTTTAGAGGAAACGTGCTGCCACCACATAGGCTACTCTTTCCAATAAGCAGCAATGGATCTTTTATATGCTCTTTCCTAAAGACAGACCCGCACATACCACAGCCTTTGATTAACCGGTTGTGGACCAATCGTTGGAACGGAATATAGCCCAAACTGCAGATGGGTCCACTGAGAAGGATCAATCCAATGACTGACCGCATCACACGCGGATATGCTACCGAAAGAGCTACATCATGTATATAACTTATAAGTGTATACATGGGTGAAATTTCATAAACATTTAAGGTGGAGACCTCTGGTTGATTTGAATGACCTGTAACATAGGTTGAGCAGTGTAAAATGTTATAATGGACAAACTTACTTCTTCAGATCCGCACTACCACGCGTAGTCCTGCCGACGATGTTTGTAAAACCAATTCCAAAATCGAGCAACTTGTTATCATCATATGCATTCATGGGTTCTGGGATCAAACCCGAGAGATATAAACATTTCCCTGTGAATTACAAAATACCCGCCATCAAAATAGATGCAAGCATTGTCATGCAAACACTGCATATTGTACAAAAATAATAACAATAAAGTGGACTGTCTAAACCAGATTCACTTGGGACCAACGAAATATACTGGTTTAGACAGATAGTTGGTTTAGACAGATAGTTGGTATAGACAGATTGTATCCAGTGTTATGGAGCTGGACAGGACTTTGAAATTGTGAGTTGTTTTACACAGAAATATGGATTAGACAAATGCTGATTTAGACATAGTTCATTGTAATTTAAAAATATCTTTATTTTATCTTTAGTCAAGTACAAACGTCTAGATAAACAAATACACTGTGATATTGTTGACTGGTCACCAGTCGTACATTGCATGCCACTGTGTTTACAGGTAAGCTAACAGGCATTAAGAAAATGGTTTTGTGGAAGGGCAAAATATATTTTTATTTACCCAAATGCAGAATTAGAAAGCGGAAGAATGACATGCCTGTATTAAAACAAAACAACTGAAGATTTGCAGCACAATACATCATCGTCAAGACGGACTAATAGTCTAGCAAGTTGCCAGATAAGTTTGACACTCGCAGGGTTTTTTCGTCACCCTGTCACAAGCTGACACGATCCACCGCACCAGACATGAATAAGTTTTAACACACTAATGACTAGGTCGACCACTCTATTTTTAAACATGTTAATCAATGTACATACACAGATATGTTAGTGAGTTACTTAATCTCATTGGAGACACTGAAAGGTACATAGATATTTGCTGTTATGAAAAGTAACATTTTGAAGGGAGGCCACTCGCATTACTTTTAGGTCACATTTTTGTCAGCCCGTCACTTGCATTAATTTCATGATCTACATTCTACAGTATTTTGTGAGGTAAGCATGTTGAAAAATGTCAACTTCCATCTTACTTCTGTGAGGTTTTTTTTTAAAGATTATGGTCGGTCACAAAACTACCAATGGGAACAACATCTGGCAAAAAACATCATAATGGAATGTTTCTTTTACCAGATTCACTAGTAATTTCTAAAGTTGCAACAAAACTTACAAAAATGGTTGCCAGGCCCAGCGTAGTGATGACCCACATAGGCAGCAAATAAACCAGGATTGATGCCCACCTGAAAACAAAAACATTATTAATATTTATCAGTCAATCGCATCAATGTCAAATTTATTGCAAGGATTACTTTCATTAGTATAGTAGCATGTTCATTTTTAAAACTTTCATTGTCTGATGGCATAGTGGAAGAATAGTAGTTTCTTTTATTTAACAATGCCACACTAGAGCACAGTGATTTTTAATCATTGGCTATTGGACATCAAACACATGGTCATTCTGACACAATTCTTCAAACGAAACCTGCTGCCGTCACATCGACTACTCTTTCCGATAAGCAGCGATGGGTCTTTTATATGCACTTTCCCACAGACAGGACAGCACATGCCATGACCTTTGAAGAACCAGTTGTGGACCATTGGTTGGAACCTTAAATCAAAGTTTTATTATTATTAAATAAACAGGTTCTAAAAATAATCAAATGTTTTAATTAAGAGGTGTGCATGCATGTAGTATAAGTTTTAATAACATACTATAACAATATCTAGATTTTCTGCCAGGTGATCTGGCAGTGTTCTCTTGACCACATCCTCTTCAGGCATCCCGTTGAATCTGTCTCGCTTCTTCCGCACTGTCAAATGTTCAGTTATCTTTCCTTGCTTCATCTTCTTCTGACCCGTGCCTTCATCTTCCACCTTGACTGTAACACTTTCTCTACAAGTGCATCAAGAAAATCATTATTTCTTTCACTTTATGTCTCAAAACTATACTCAACTAAAAAAGTTTAGCAATTGTTACAATATTTGCCCACATTGATTTTTATTAATTTACATCAATTAAAATGAAATTAAATTTGAAATGTCAGTTATTTGCTTAGCCATATAAAACCATATATAATCATACATAATGTTAATAGCATTATTTATAACATGAGTAAATCCATTCTTTATAGATGATTGTAAACTGATAGTAAGCATAGTCTGTAATTTGATTGGCTAATTTCCGGGATCAAATGACAATAACACCCGGAAA
>JAUTWP010169938.1:0-19869 GCA_033042655.1 Cyathermia naticoides | reverse complement strand
TGATTTCATAAGTAAAAATATTATTATGTTAATCCGATGATTGATAATATCCATAATTTTAAAAGTCGTAGGGCCTACGGTATTCTACCGATGGGTTTTGGATAACAGCCAAATCAACTTCGCTGTCTTCTGATAATTGACAAAATGTATAAAAAGTGTTTTAACCAGAATTTGTTGTTTGTCGCGTTATTTAATTCAACAAGGAATCGGATGGGGTTTTTCATTTTTTGGGGGGTGGGGTGGCCTGCCCCCCTTTAATTATAGGCAAGCAAGAACACTGGCTCCACAACTGGTTCATCAAAGGCTGTGGTATTTGCTGCTCTGTATGGGAAAGTGCATATAAAAGATCCCTGCTGCTTATCATAAAGAGTAGCTATGTAGTGGCGATGGTTTTCCTCTTAAAAAAAAAGTGAAATGACCATATGTATAACATCCAATAGCCGCATATAAGATAAAAAAAATCTATGTACTCTTGTGGCATCGTTAAACAAAACAAACTACTTTACTAGTTTTCGAAAATATAAGATTAATAATAAGAGTAGATGGTAAATTTCGTGAAATATTTAATATACAAAACGAAACTGCAAATTATTATTCATACTTGTAAATTGAGTATTTAATCCATGAAATAAAAACAGTTCTTTACGAAAACTGTCCTCGGTAACACTTATGGCCATCATTACATAGCTTGTCATATATCAACATCATGAATGTGGAACATTATTTTAAAAAGAGTTACGCAATTGGTTATGCAGAATTTTAATGTGTGCACCCTTGTATTTGACATTGCTTGAAACTTGACACTGAGTTAGTAACTGTATCATTTAAATGTAGATCTGTACTATATTTATTTTTGTTACAGGCCAGAGTCATGGCAGAAGGCTCGGAAAGCTTTGGAAGCAGTGAATGCATCTTCACCACAGAAGAATAATAATAATAATAAGAAACCAGAACAAAACAACTTTACTCCTCCCCCACCACCACCTCCATTTAATCCAGATGTTCCAGCTCCACCTCCACCAAATGATCCATATTTCTACAACCCTATGACTATGTATCAACAGTATTGCTCGTAAGTTGAAAATAATTATTTTTATTTTTTATGTCACTATGTAATAAATCAATTAGTGACAGGTGAAGAAAAATTTACCACGCAAAAATTAAGATGAACAGTTCTAAAGAAGATGATAATCATTTTGACATCTAAAAATATTGGTTCAGTCCAAACTCATGTTAGAAAATAAAATAACAGACTTCAAAGTGTGCAAAAGTCTGTTTAACATGAAGTTATTGTTTCATTTTATTATTAAATTTTATTTATGATTTTATTTACAGATATTACAATATGCCAACATACCCAATGGAAAATCCATATGGAATGAATGTAAGTAAATTTGGATGTTATGTTAAAAGTTGTAGTTTATTCATGATCGTAATACTTAGAATTTCCGTAAACCTTTTAAGGGAAATAAAAATGCTGCCAGATAAATTGTCCAAATATCACTAGCACGTTAGGTGTGTTATATGTTTATATTATTTGATGTTTACCTTTAAATTTGTAAAAGGTTTCAATCTCTAAGCTGTGTCATCTGCAAATAAAGGAAAAAACAAGAAATTTATTTTACAGAAAGTAATTTCATTACTGTAAATCAGGAAATGTTTGCAGCATAAAAAGTTATCAAATTTAGCGAGGCCATACAAAACGCTAATATTTTATGATGCTAAATATAAAATGACAAGTTAAAATAAAAGTATTAAAACATAAACATTATTTTATTACCGATATGCAAACGTTGCAAAACATCACAACAAAGACTCATTTTGTGTAAGCTATTAATTCTTTTTGTCAAATTTTTTTATTAGACCGATCATCATGCACTGTACACCATCATTAATTATGTCTCAACGAAAAACAAGCTTACCCTTGATAATAGACTGGTCCGAAAAATTCTTCATTGTTTTGTCAGTGATTAACTCAACTGGACAACATGATATGGATTAACTAATAAATATAGCACAACAATAGTTAGTGTATACGCAAGAGACGTAGTGTTTTTTTAATTATTAAACTTAACTTGTCGGTAAGTAGATTTGCTTTGAGTTTAAGGTTATATCTTCAACCGGAAATAGTGCACGTTGCGTGTAACATAACCACACAATATGTCACGATGACAAAATATTCTTTTGATCAGCCAATTTAAAAAAATCATCTAATTTTTTTTTTTTTGATATGCCGACTTCGCTAAAGTTTTATATCACTAATATGTCACTGATGTTGACTTCGCTAAATTTTAAGGTCGCTAATATTTTATGATTTACATCATTGTTGGTTTCTTATTTATTTATAGGATCAGTACAACAGTTATGGTCCGCCTCCACCACCTCGTCGTGACTTTTCACAGAATGAAGTTTCAAATAGCAATAACATGGAGAATGATTTTGATCAGAATTCTGAGCCAGGTCCTGCCCATCCTCCTCACATGAAGAATCAAAGATTCCAAGGACCCTATTCCCAACAGAATGGCAACCACCCCAAGTTTGCAAATAAACGTATGTCTAAATTAAATATCTTATACTGGTGTGATTATTTAAAAAATATAAAAATTATCACAAAAAATATAAGAAATGCACAGCTGAAAATGTTAAGTTGCTGTTTTCTAGAGTTCAAATTCTTCATAATATTTGTTTTTGTTTACCTTAGTCACAGGATTTACTTAAATAAAACTAATAATGTTTATAAACTTTATGAACTGTAGTCCTTGACAATGGTTTTGTCATTTTTAGCCATTTTTATCTCATACAGTGCCTGTGAAAGAGTTTAATAACAATACTTGATTTTTGTGGATATAGCTTGATAGTACAGTTAATACACACTTGACCCAGTAAAACATCTGATTTTCAGACGTTTTTCGTTTTACACTAAATGGACACATTTGTTAGGTTTTGACAGCATTCTGGTTTAGTAGGGGTTCAGTTTAGACAGCGTTCACTGTAGTTGAAAGCGAAGTGATGTCATTGATACTGTTGTTACAAATTGAATTGATAGTAGTTAAAAGTGAAACATATAATTATTATTACTGTTGTTACAAATTGAATTGCTTATTTTTAGAAGCTCCTGGTTCTGGCGGAATCCGATTTCAGATCCCAAAGAGAAAGAATGTTGGTATGGTACCACAAAATATCAATCGTGGTGGGGCACCAGGAATTCGTTTTAACCAGCCTAGAATGAACCAGCCACGCCAACAGGGCATTCAGAACAATTCACAACCCAAGCCTCCCGATCCTCCGAATCAACAGAAAAAAACAATTTCACAAAAAGACCATTTAAAAAATGTGGGATCAAACAGGTACTGAGAAATCTTCTTTGTATTAGAAAACATTTTGCATCGTAACTTTTTTTCTTTTTCAACCTTAGATTTTCTTCTGAAACACCAGGAAGAACACAATAAAACATTAGTATTTCAATTCATATATATATAAAAACAATGTTAGATGTAAAAACTAAATTGGGTTGGGTTATATTCAGTTCCAACCAGTGGTCCACACCTGGTTCATCAAAGGCTGTGATATGTACTATCCTGTCTATGGGAAAGTGCATATGAAAGATCCCTTGCTGCTTATTGAAAAAAGAGTATCATATGTGGAGGCAGCAGGTTTCCTAAAAAGTGTTTCAAAATTACCATATGAATGATGTCCATTAGCCAATGATCAGATAAAAATCAATGTGCTCCAATGGCAAAACAAATTTTTTTTTTTTTTCAAAAGTTGCGTCATCTCTTTAAGATTTGATTCATTAAACTTTTAAGTCCTATATTCTTGTATTTTTTAACTATTTACATAATTATTATATTGCTTAAGTTGAACTTAAATAAATTCTCTTTGGTTTTACTTTATTCTCCAAACATACCACGTGACGTACGCCATCTTATTTTTGCTGTAAAAGCCAACTTGGCGGATACATAGTAGCATTAGTGTTTGATATTGTTGATAGCGAAGATTCCAACGATGAACTGACGGAGGCTGAAATTAACTTGATGTTTTCTCTAATGCTATAGAAAGACGAACGCTGCAGCAACCTACTTTATGTCCTATTTTTAACACTTGAGCATTCACTACGCTACACTACGGTACCATTGAGCATTCACAACGCTACACTACGGTACCATTGAATCCCACAGCCCTGTTTTTATAGCATTTTTTGTTTTTTTATTTCACACTTTCCATCAATTACATTTATGAAGTTAATACAAAATAAAGTAAAATATTTTTTAGAAACTTATTTTGGTGTATTTATTCACGTTAATAATCGTTATTTATAAATAGTCTACATGAAGATCAAGCGGTCGTGCAAACTTGTGTTTAGACCTACTCAACTTAATCATACGACCAACAGGAATGAAATACATTTTTGTTCTAATTTTTGTTTGATTACAGGATAAAAATAATAACCAGAGCCTCGCAGTTTCACCATTCTTACCTTCACAGGGTATCCTGCGTCACTAACTAGTTATTCTCTATTTACTATTGTTTCCTTTTTCTACAGTGAAACTACATCGAAAGCAATGAATAATGAAGACTGGCCACCTTCATTAAAGTAAGTTCTAATCATTTAATATGTTGATCATTAATCAGGTTTTCGCATTTTGTAATTTTAAAAAACGTATGACCTAATTTTCTCTTTGTTTACCTTTATTTAGTCACTTTTGTGGACTCTTTTTGTTTGGTGCTTGGGTATCTTTTACACATCAGCTTTCGTGAATTTCACAATACATTAGTTACAGTATCCATTGGTATGGCTTTTAATTTTCTTAATAAGAGCATATTACTTTTTTTCAGAGAGTATGTCCAGCGAGCCTTTGCATCTGCAACAACCGAAATTCAAAAAGATAAACTTGAATCGTTTTTGAAAGAAAAGCTAACAAAGGTTTTTAATGATGGAAGTACGTGGACCATGGATTGGAAGAAAGAACCATTACCGAAGTATGATTGATTATTTTATTTTAACCCTTTCAGACTCGTTAACCTTTCATATAGGTTTGCATTAAATAAAAGATAAATGTACCGACATGTGATTGATCATAACTTGTTTATTTTTCACTCTACATAACTGGTTCAAGCATATTTGTAAAGATAAATCAATTTGCTACAAGGATTATCTGATTAACATAATTTATCTATAAATGCAGATACATATATGTATATATTTTTAATCCTTATTTATAACGATGTGAAATTTGTGATTTGTAATAAAAGAAGAAATTAGCATACTTTAAACTTCACATCACATTTAATATCACATCAGGCATAGCATGATCATTACATTTATGGATCAGTTACACAATTTTATTTGGCATAACAGATTTACCTTTCTTATAAAAAAAAATTCTTGTTCTGTTAACTCAAACGTCCAATAGCCGATGATAAGATAAAAATCTAGTGGTGTCATTAAATAAAACAATTTTTTGTTTTGTTAAGTCAATTACATGTCACAAGTTTGTTTATTATCTGTAGTATGCTTATGTTTCCTAGAATCCAAGGTGGATAAATTTAATACAATATTACAAATGAACAGAATATATGACTTGTTCAGATGTTGGTGATGGGTGAAATATTTTCTCTACATGTATTTGATGCAGGATCCTTAAAATTGATGTCTGTACTTGGTATCTATTTACTTGTTACATTATCGTTTATTGTTTATTAACTATTTATATTTTAAACACATCAATTTTTAAGAAAAAATATATACTTATATTCACAGTTTTGGAAATTCTGATTCATCTTTTACTCCAAATTCAAGACCAAATAACATGGATAAAAGCCGACCATTTGGTATGAGAGGAAGGGGAATGAGACGAGGACAAGGCAGTGGAATATACGCTAACAACAGAGTGCCAACTTACAGGTTAAATGACTCTAGGTCACGTAGTAGGACAAGGAGCAGGTCAAGAAGCCGGTCTTGGTCTAGGTCCAGATCAAGGTCCTGGTCACGATCTCGTTCAAGGTCCTTGTCACATAGTCGTTCCAGGTCAAGGTCACCAAATAGAAGACGACGACATCCAAGACGAAGAAGGTATTACTGGAAACCATACTATTTACTATTTTCTGTTTCAATCAGTGGTCCACAACTGGTTCATCAAAGGCTGTGATATGTACTGTTCTGTCTAGAAAAGTACATATAAAAGATCCCTGGCTGCTTATTGAAAAGAGTAGCCTATGTGGCGGCAGTGGGTTTTCTTCTAAAAAGTGTCAAAATTACCATATGAATGACGTCCGATAACCGATGATAAGATAAAAATCAATGTGTTCCAGTGGCGTCGTTGAACGAACTTTACTTTTGGTGCTTATCGAAAAGAGTAGCCTATGTGGCTATTGGTCACACCAAATTATAGAAAAAACTTGTGACGACCTCGTACGCAACATGTGCAAAGCTAGTGTTTATCGTACCAATTTCATAAGAGTACGTTACGATCTATGATAAGCTTTGAGCACGTGATATATTGTAGCTGACATCGTGTAAGTGGACGAGTAGCGTTAGAGCCATCAATAAATTTCACTTGGTTCATTGAGGGGAGGGAAAAAAATAATGGTTAACAGAGAGGGAGGGCATATCATTTTAAAAATAAATAAAATATGGGTGTATCATAGAGGAAATTATGGACGGCCTCTTTATTTGGCAGAAAGTAGGTGACACTTCCGTATAATGTAGGTCACCAAATAAATGTTAGTCTTCATCACAGTGCTCCTATGAGAATTCTTAATTCCCAATGCCAGGGAGCGACATTGTAATCGTTTGTTATTCTATTTTATATCAATAATAGTGGTAGCCAATATACTGTACAGTGTTCTCGTTTGCCGAAAATTAAAGGGGGCACCCCAAGAAAGAAGAATTGTGATCTGTTATGTTCAAGGAACAGAAAAGGTCACCTTTTTTCATGGTCTGTTTTAATCGAAAATGCAATTTCGTGTTATTTCAGCTGAAAATGGCTATCATCAACTTAAATAAATCATATTACTTGTAACAGTAAAATACTGTTATTTCCGTGGCTTGAAATTTGAACATAAAACATAAGTCGCTATTGATCCCATAACTTATATGTTCAACAAGATGAGAAAACTAAAATTTGCAACTTTTACTGAACACTCATGCACATGTCGGAAGGATGTTGAAAATTAGGTTTATAAGGGAAGTAATTCTGTTGCAATATGCGTCTTACGGTGCCATTATTCAAACACATTGGTTCAATAGCTTTTAAAAGCGGGGTTTCATTGGTCACAAGCAATAATAGCACCAATGAAAATTTCAATATCACAAATTTGACGAAGGGGGTTGTTTTTTCGCACTATCATGTCACTGAAAATACCTCAATTTTAATTTCAACAATAATTTCACCACCAAGAACTTTAATGATTGCGATTATTAGCACTCCTGGATTTTAAAAAAATTGAGGTCTGGCACCGTCTGCTAAGCACTGCAACTTTGACGTGTGCATAGAATTAGGTATCACAATGGGAAATTTTTAATTGAATATAAAGTGTCTTTTTTTGTTTCATTGCAAAGAGAATATGAATACGAACAAAATTAAAAAAAAAGTGTGATGATATCTTGCTTAGTACTCAAGATATGGCCTTTCAAAGGAACCCCCATCCCGTATCCGTTTTTCGGCCGCGGCGTTCTGATCCTAGAAGCGGTTTTGGAAGGTCAATAAATAAAAAAATAAAGAAACCAGAGCCTTGATATTTTATATTTCTCATAAACATGTTGTATCTACCCACAGTGTAAAATGACAAGACTGTACAATCATTATTACACAAGTTATTACATTCCAAATATGGCTTTCCACACAATAGGATTTATAAAAATATTCATGACAGTTGGCTTGGAAGCCATGTTTGGGCAGTCACAACTTAAGAAATATTAAATGTACAATATCATTCTTGGACATATTTACTCACCTTTGTCCATATAATGACTCTATTTTTTTTCAGGCCTTTTGCAAGCATATATCGAGGGGTTAGTGCCAGAACCACTTAACTCCACATTTCTCTATTGTGAGTAAATCCAATTCAAAGTTTCAGGCGACTGGGAAAAATAGTAATTCTAGTCTTTAGTAAAATTATTTTTTCTAGTAAGTAGTATACATATGTTTGTGCAATGTACTTGGTTATTTAATGTATAAATGTTACTCTACATAGTATAAAGTTGCAAAGAAATCATTTAGTTGTTTTGGCATAAACTAGTATGCTTGAATAAGGGGCTAAACACAGTGGAAGAACAACAACTGTTTGTATACAAGCCTCTGGCACGCTACATATGCTACAGATTGCTTGCCGGGACCAGGCGATAACACAGTAAGTTCCCCTAAGTGTTTGTGAGCCCTCTGTAAACACCCAATCTCCAATTGCCTAATCAGCTTATTTTCAGGAAAGTTGTTTATACTATGGACTATTGCCCCAGACACTGACACTATTAGCAGACAAAACATAGCGCCCAGCGATAGCGCATAATGTTACACTGCATGTCTTATTTTAACAGTGCTTGGATCAATTATCTGCCGGAACGTCCCAGTATTATACAACAACAAGTGGTTTAAATATGCCTCTGTGGGCAATAAGTTGTTCTGGCATTTTAACTGTTTGTCTTACAGATAACAAATCAAGTCTGAAAGAACTTAGTACTATTGTACTGATATAAAAAATGTAGGTTTGTTGGGATTATAAAGTAACCACAAAGAAAAACATAGTAAAATGGTTTAATTATAGCAATTATTACAAGAAACAACGCATATAAAGTTTAAATTTGTAATTGAAGAAGACAATTATCTTTACTACAACTCTAGAACTAAATTAATAACAGAAAACTAAAAATAATGTTACATTTTATATTATTGATAAAATTTGTAATGTGAATATCTAAGGACAGATCTAAGGGAACACTGTGCTGCCCACCACGCCCCTCTGTTATCATATCTTCTATATATTTCATAATCAGGCAGGTATTAGCAAGATAACCACTGTCTTTATTTCCAACATTTGATCCTCTATGTCGATACAAAATACTAGAAAATACAAAATATTTAAAATTCTAACTAACATTGGGATACCTTTTAATGGGTCTTGAAATTAATATTAAAGTATAACGTGTCAACAAGTCATATAGTACTTGAACAGTTCTCTGACTGATAAAATAAAGTTATCCTACTCTACAAAACAGATAAGATATAAAATAAAAGAATAACAATGTTGTATATGTACAGCGAATTCTAAATACATTTCCAGGTCCCTAATTAGTTTTGATTGGGAAGCGGTAACCAATATGAAAAGTATTCTCTAAGTTTAGAAGTATCATTTTACCATACAATATGCAAACTTGTAAATAGTTGGTGCTTCACGTGAATGAAATATTTAAACTAAACATTCGTATTAGACCATAACATTAACTTTCATTATGAAATAGTCCAACTGACAACATAGTAAAATCGTTTCAAAATACTTTGAACTATCTGATAAGTGTGAATCGCTTTGTTTTAAACAAAATATAAAAAATCAATTAAATATGTTCTTCAAACTGTATTGATTTTGTGGTACATGGATGATGCGCTAAAATGTATATATTGGTAGTAATATGCACATACCCAGTATTGATAAAAGTATGGAAAGTTTTCTCACAAACAAGAACAATGTATTTATTTGATTATATTACACAACAGTTTAAATATCTGCCATATAGGCTATGTAATATAGGCATACATCCTTAAGAGTCTGTCACTGTCCACGATTTTTTACTAGAAACTATTCATACTCAGTGACAACAGATTACAGTATATTATTCATTGTCAGTGTCATCATCTTCTTCCATAACATCGGGCAGAGGTAAGCTGTCTGTTGCTTTTTTGTCCGTTGGCAAGTTCTTGTAATATTCCACATACTCGGGTGGAATAATTCCTTTTCGGCAGAGAGACAGCAAATCTTTCTTTTTGGCTGCTGATATGCATTGCTTTGATGTGTATTTTCTCACCAGTGTGTCATCTCCAGTCTGTGGCCGTCCACGACTACTGACAGCAATCTTCAATTCTTTAAATGCATCATCTTCATATTCATATTTGAAGAGAATGCTCTCTGGACTACTCTTCAAAAAACGAATCCATCGCATTGAACGCCAGTTCACTCGACCCCCATCTGCATCAATCTTTGTGTTCCTCATTTTGTTGTGAGCCAGTTTCTTGAAATCAATGATATCTGTGTACTTGACAGGCACAACAAGGAAAGGATCTTTTCGTCTGGCCATTCTGATGACAGTGTCCCACTGGCTAGGAACATAGATGCTCGTTTTCTTTTTGGCAAATTCGATACTGGAATGGACAGCATCACACTCCATTTGTGTATGACCAGGCTCAAGGAATTTTTGGTCAATTGTTTTGATGTGATCCATTGTTGTAACAGCATGAAGAAGAGACATGGCTACATACTGGTTTCTGTTTTGTCCTGTGCACGAATCCGAATACAATACAACATGACTGATGTTAGGTGGTAGGGACTTGAGATGCATCTGCAGACAGGATGCAATTTCACATGATCCTCTTAGGGCATCAACTTCTGACCACAAAAAACATGTTCCTTTCTTAATTCCAACATCATACACTGTAAAATTGTAGCAGTTCAATTTTCGCATGTAGTAAATTTCACTCACAAGTGAACATGGCGTACAAAGAACTGCCTCGAGATCAAAGGTTGCAACTGATATCGACGTGCTCTTTTTAGCAAGTGCTTTGTCCTTTATCTTTTCCTCTCTGGCTTTCATTTTTCTTTCTTGGTGTTTGTCATATTCATGTTTCAATTCATCTAACAGAGACCCATTCGCTTTTTCTCTGAGGTACTTTTGGCATAAAGCACATTGATCCTTTTTTGGTACGTGGAAGGATAAGTTGAATTCTCCATTAAATATTTGTCTGTATAAGGAGGTGGAAACTGGTTTTATTCCATCTGAAGTACACGTTTCAGAATACAGTTCGAACATCTTCTTAATGTTCAGTTCAGAACCTAAAAATTGCCTATTAGTGTCTTTCCTTGTATAATGTGGTTCAACTCTTGGAAAAGAATTGATATGCTTTCTTACACCATTTAACTTTTCCTCATTTGTTTTGTTATGTGGTATATGTTTCCCACGGGTTTCGCTGCCACCAAACGCTCCCTGTGACTTGTTTTGTAAAGCGTGCATTATGTATGCTTCTCCAATGTGAAGAGTTTTACGAAAGAAAGTCTTGCAAACTGAATATCGCTGTCCGTTATGTTCCAATGAATAGGTTCGGTGTACCTTACGTTTCTTCTGGACAATGTTTTCATCCTCATCAAGGTAGGTTCTTGTTTTCTTCTCCTCTGTATGTGAACATACGAAGTCTTTCTGCCGTTCATACGATTTTAAACTCCAGAAGGAGGAGAAAATACTTTGCCTAGTTTCATCTGGTATGCTGGCTGAACATCTATATTTACATTTTGTACAGTCTATTGGTTGTACAGACTTTGCAGCCATCGTTTTCCCATTTTCGTTTATATACTCGCTTCCACTCATTCTCAGCAGTTTTCTCTTATTTTTCTTCCAGTTGGTTGGTGTCGACGTTCTCTTTCTGAAGAGTTGTTTCTTTGGTGGCGTATTATATACTGCAGATTGTCTAGGAGTGGTTGGTGATTGCATTGTAGTAGTTTGTGTTTGTTGTGATGGACTACAGTCCATTTGGCCAGATATTTCTTTGGTGGACTGTGACTTCAGAGTTTCTACATTTGGGGTATTACTTCCATTTGTGGATGTTCCAGATGACACTACTCTAGGGACTGGTGTCTTCAACGATATGCATGTGTCATAGTGGTCAGGAAATCCTGGAATTGAAGTGTAGGCTAAATAAATGCGTTCTTTGTCTGCACATTGTGAGTGTGTAGGTGTGACTTCAATAACTGGTTTTAATGCACTGCTGCAAAATATTCTAACACTTCTACCAGTCCAGTTGGCAAGGGCTAGTGGAAGCAGATCAGCTACATTGTTGGAAAAATAGCCATCTTGTCTCAGTTTCTCTACTTCTAGCAGATATAATTCCAAGTTATCCTCAACATTATTGTTTGCTGGAAGAAAGTCTTTGTATTCGTTCATATGTTCTTGTAAATGGTCACACAGTTGTTTTCTCAGATGTTTAGCATCTTTCTCCTCTGGCATGTAGGTGAGTGCTGCTTCATAAAAGCAGTTGCCATCAGATGCTACCTGTGTTTGTTGGAACCCGTTAGACAGCAGAAGTTGAGCTAATCTCTTGCTGTTCATATCCTTCATATGCCTAGAATAGCTTTCATTTTTTTTACTTTTCTGTATCACTGCCAACATAAGATCATCTTCATTCATAGATTGGTCTGTTTCATCCAATATATTGCATGGCGTCTGAGCAGGATTGCTCCTTTTCTGTTTATGTTTTGCCCTCTTATGCTGCAATGTAGATGCATGGAGTTCAGAATCTGTCGAACTACCGTCCTGTTCTGTTGGGTGATACTCCTCGTCACTGTCAGGTGAAGTAAGAGTTCGTTTGCATAAAGGCTCATCATCTGAACTGTTAAAGTCACCGTCACCACTTGCTTCTTCACAGTCCAATTCTTGATGTGCATAGGGTACTTTGTTGATGTTAAGCATGTCCACATCGCAAATGTCATTCAGGGGTTGACTCATTTTTCTACTTTTATTGGTATCTGAAAAACAACATTATAAGATGTTAAAATTCAACCTATGAAAATACACAATACTAACATGTTCGTTCATACAATGTTATAATAGTACTCTCTTAATGTTGATTATATACGGTTGAATAATTTCTTCAGAGGAATCCCACTGCTTCCGATGAGCAGCAAGGGTCTTTTATATGCCCTTTCCCATAGTTACAGGACAGCACATACCACGTCCTTTGATGAACCAGTTGTGGACCATTGGTTGGAAAGGAAAATAGCCCAAACTGCACATGGGTTCACTGAGAAAGAACGATACAATGACTGACCGCTTAACAGGCGGAAATGCTACTGAATAAGCTAGGTCCCGCTCCTGGTGTTTTAATGTAACTATATTGTAGCAAATTCCCCCACTCCTTCCTTACAACAAATAATAATTTTGATTGATACTAGTATGCTACACTAATTAATAAATATAGGTTTATTATTTACTTTTATTATTATTATTATACATGTAATTACATCTTCAACTTAATTTCAGTGTCCCTTTTCAGTAGTAATTATCTAACGCAAAAGACAATAGAAAAACAAAACAAAACTGGAGAAAAACATCCTTATCACTTATATTAATATGTTACAATACCTATTAGATCAAGGTGAACCCAGTGATCTAGACCAAGGGTAGACAAATATAAGTAGCAACAACCATTGGTAATTCCACATGCTTATGATTAATATACCAAGGGTTGAAATAATTAGTGACCAGGGAACTAATTAAAAATTCAATATTCATCACGTAATAAGTTGGGCAAATATAACATAAATCAGGGCAAGTAAGTTTTTTGATTCCCCTCAAACCACCCTACCCATGCCCTTTCATCAATAGTTTTACCATTATAAATGCATCTTAATTTACTTTCAGCCACCCCTTTCTATACCAAAACTTCATTTCAGCCCCCTCTTTGGAAATTAATGGATCTGCCCCAACGATAAAAATGCATGTAAAAAAAACATCCACACAAACATATATTTTAATATGCTTACCTTAAGCAGGTTATGATTCCACCGTTGAGATCATGTTCCATCATATCATAGCCACATAGGCCTACACTCTGATGAAAATATTCAAATATAAAAAGATAAGTTGTTCGGTCACAATTTATAGCAATCAAAGTGTGAAGTGTCAAACTGTCAGAACAACTTAAACACAACAAAGTGGATCTGGCTCAAATTAAGGGAGCTATCAAACTCCTATCAGTGATGCCAGATTGAAGTACCGGTTGTAACACTGTTATGGTTCCCCAGCAGCAGTCCAAACAATAACATACAGCTGAGCTAGAACACGTTTCAGGAAGATGCCACTTTCTAGCACTGGAATCTTTACAAATGTGGCTGAAACCTGAGATACTAAAGACAGTAGCAGTCATTAATTGTTTGTGGCTTAAACCCAAAGCTGGTAAAAACAATAAGTTGTTTAGATTTTGTAGCATAACTTGAAAAGTAATAAACTCATATTTCTAATATTTTGAAAATGAATGAAGACTGATAGTAGGCTTCTTATAGGACATTTAACTCTATTTTGACAAAAATGTCATATAAGTTGTTCTGGCACTAACCCCTCGATATATATATAGTAAATAAATGTTGTCTTTCAATTATCTATTGAAAGACAACATTTATTTAATATATATATATTATTAAATAATCGCTTTATTAATTATTTTATAATAATATAATATATACATAATATAGGCCCCTATCATGGCCTATGTTAGGGAGATGACCAAATTTTTCTATAGTAAATTTTATTACTAAAACTATTACATAATAGTAGTCAACACAAGAAGCACACGGGTACTTGTTTCATGTGTCTAAGTGAAATATTAAACAAACTACAGACGTTTAAAGTTACATATTTCATTATGTTTTCTGACGGCTTGTTAATATTATGTCATTTTGCTATAAACCACACACATTACATTGTTTTTCTTGGTCAGAATCACTAATTGGAGTACAATGGTGCTTGTTTCATGTACGTAGTCGTAGGTGAAATATTAAATTGTAGATGTATGTGGTTATCTATACATCTACTTTATTACTTCATACAAAACTACTGAATACCTGGTAATTAATAAATACAAGTCAGTAATGTAGCAACACCAGATGCAGTATTTTATTGCATAATGTACAACAATAAATCCACCTGTAAACAGACACAGGCGCATGCGCGTTGAGTGCTCGGACCTATAACGCTGATGTACAGGGTTCCGATGCTCGGCTACGTAACCACTTCGAAAAAATTAATGCAACAAAGTGCTATTAATATGATGTGCAAACTTTTAAAGCATTTTGTACCAAAAAACCAACAAATTTAGTGAAATGTCATAAACCAATTTTATCAAACATTTGGTACTAGGTATATAATGTTATTAATTTCACATCTTGGACCTGTTAAATTAATAAAAAAAAAATTAAATTTCTAATTAATGTGAATGTTGATTGCATATAATTTATAATCAGTCTGCATTATAATGTCTTGTTATTTAATTCATTTGGTTTGCAGAGCATATCTTACTAGTCTCTAGATAACCCTTTAGAAGAAAATATAATATAATATAAATCCATCCACAGAATTAGATTTTAATGAATAATGTGTAAAGGGAAACAACTGTTGTCATATTGAGGGACATTTTGAAAAAGAGAAAACTGTTTCTCAAATTTCTGTGAGATCTTCAGCATTTTTTTATTATTTATTTCCAGAATCCCAAACCTGACCTCCACTTTATATGTACTTTTATTTAATATTTTGTGATATAGTGGTTTCTTGTCTAAACCTAGTGAACTGTCTGGTTTTCACTAAAAGGTGTCTGGTTTTCAGGGGTTATATTTACACTAAATAGCCATTTTGGACCAAATTGTTTGTCCGGTTTAGAAGGATTCAGATTTGGAGGGGGTCCAGTTTAGAGGGGTTTCACTGTATTTCAAAATTTATTTGGTTTATTTATTAATATTATTATTTTCAGACACTTCCACCATCATACAGTGAGATATTTTCAGAGTGTGAAGACAACCATGAGCTGTGTGCGTCAAATGTTTCACAGTCTGGTGAACTATCTCATCCTCCGAGCTATCGAAGCACGTTGGTTGCTGTTGAGAGCCAAGTGCCAATAGAAATAGGAGTGTCACCACCTGAATATGAACAGGCAGAACAAGGTTTATTTATTTAACTTGATGACAAATTTAAATCAATAATTTTTCTTGAGTTACTGTAATGTATTCCAACACTAGCTGATGTTACAAAGTTTTAGCAAAATAGAATTTAATAAACTAAAGAGAAAAATGTGAAAAGCTATTGTCAAAACAGATCATGTTGCAATGAAGTCAGTCCATCTAGAATGTTCATTGTCCATAACCAGATTAGGTTAGTTATACTTGTTTAAATGCTTGCATCCAACTAAAGTTCAAGTACACAGTCATGGACACAGGTATTTCCTGAGTGATCTGTCCAGTACAGATGTTAATGTTGGTAGATGTTAAGAAACCTGCTGCTGCTACGTACGCTACTCTTTCCAATAAGCAGCAAAGTATTTTTAATAATTATGGACTTTCCCACAGGCTGGATAGCACAAACCATGGCCTTTGTTAAACTAGTTATTGTGGAGCATTTGTTAAACTAGTTATTATGGAGCATTGGTCCAATGAGTATTTTTTTATTTATATTAACTGCAGGGCTCACAGTGGAACATTTTACTGTAGCCAATTTTAAGACATCTGGACTATTAAAAATAGTGAATTCTTAGATCTGATTATAAACAGATTGAGACTAATAAAAGAAAGTATGGTAATATTTCTGTTCACTTAAATTGTTACTAATTGTGTGTTGTTACTGTGTATTTTCACAGATCTACCTCCTGCCTATGACACTGTGTTTGGCAGAGTGAGATTCATGCGGCAACAAAGTGTTGGGCACAATGCCTTTTTCAAACAGACCTATAACATCTTGAGTGAAACTTGTAAGTTTTTGTTTATGCATGTTTGTTGTTTTAGTAATAATAAATAACATTCACTGATTTAATATTAAAGAGAAATGGTTACAGACTTTTGAAACTATATAAAAGTAAAGTAAAGTTTGTTTTATTTAATGGCATCACTAGAGCACATTGATTTTTACTTTATTATCAACTATTGGACATCAAATATGTCATTCTGACACATTTCTTTTGAGGAAATCCACTGCCGCCACATAGGCTTCTCTTTCCGATAACCAGCAAGGGGACTTTTATATGCACTTTCAGGATATCATGTACACAGCCTTTGAGGAATCGGTCCTGGCCCACTCGTTGGAATGAAAAATAGAGAAGAATCGATCCAATGACCGACTGCTTCACAGGTGGACATGCTAGCGTTTGAGCTACATTCCACTCCCTCTGAAACCATATAATTATGTCTTAGGTACCTAGTAATACACTATTTATACCTGTTGTTACTTTGCCACTTAAATAAATCCCTATACATGTACTTGTATTCTGCTGTTTCTTTTAGTTGGATTCACA
This sequence comes from Cyathermia naticoides, assembly GCA_033042655.1. Taxonomy (NCBI): domain Eukaryota; kingdom Metazoa; phylum Mollusca; class Gastropoda; order Neomphalida; family Neomphalidae; genus Cyathermia; species Cyathermia naticoides. The sequence goes on along the minus strand of JAUTWP010169938.1, from coordinate 2,620 downwards.
CTTTTCCTGGGTGTTCTTCTAGCTCTGCCTGTTGCTATGGTTATAGTAGGTATGTTGATTATTTAAATTATTTTCAACATTTTAGTACAGAGTGAAAACAATAATCTTTTAAAAAAGCTATTATTATTTTGTTCATACTAGGCCACTTTATAAACAAAAAGCTAATTTCATACTCTGGGATTGAATAACTTACTGAATTAAATTATTGTTGTTCTCTAATACTGTTTATTTAATAACACAACACATTGTTTATTCAATGTCTGTTAAGATATCAAACATATTTCACAATAATTTGAATAAAGTACAGATGAAATTTGCTGTCATCTTAATATACTGTAATGCAAAAATATACATGATTTATTAAGTCTGACTTGACAAGATGATTAGACCGCTGTCCTTAATAAGTCTAATACTACTATTACTATTTTTTATAGTAATATTTTAAGCTATTAAATTTTTAAAGTGTCTTTTAAGGACTCAGTCCTATGTGATAATTTGTTTCAGTAAAATCTGAAAATAATTGACTGAAACTCGAAGTTTTGAAAAACGTATTTTGATATGATTGATTTAATAATGGCATTTGAATTTGGATAATGTATTATTACACCACAAAGTCATACTTTTTTTATTCATTATTCATATTTAAATTTTTTTTTAATAAAATGAGATATTGTTATAACTTATATCTTTATACATGTTTATTAAACTTTTTATATAACAACATTAATGTTTAGTAACAACATTCCTAAATCACTACAGGTGATCTTTGAAACACAATTCATTATAACTGGGAAGTGGAGCATCCACCTAAAGTGAACACAAAAGCTGTGTTGTGTGCTGTCCTGTCTGCTGTTTATTGAAAAGAGTGACATTTATTGTGTAATTTGTTTTTTCTGAAGACATGACAAATACTTTACACTGACATTGTTTGCAATGTAATCATGTCACAAATCTTGCCTTGCCCTCATTGTTATTGTTTTATTTTTAGGTAGTGTTCACATTTATGACTGCCCTGCTGAACGTTTTATACCCATTTATTTGATTGTCATGGGAGCGTGTGTAACTTTGAAGATTCTTCTGGAACTGTTGCAGAAGTACAAGTTTGATTGGCACACCGAGTGCTTGTTTCATCGACAAGACCCGCCTAAAAGACATCCTTTCGAAGTGCTGCTGCTCATGTTCATGATAGGATGGTTTATTATAGGTAGTCATTTTATCTCTTTACTAATATAGTAGTGTTAGAATAAAGTGCTCCTACTAGCAACAGTTATGGTTCGTAACCTATACCCATTATGGGTTATGCAGAATTTAATGTGTGCACCGCTGAAGCTATGATATACAGTATTTGTTGATTGGTCCAGTGCTAAATAATTAAGTTGAGTGAGAGTTGCTATTAACTATAATCACATGATACTATGTTAGTACCACTCAGTTTTGATTGTCTCTTTATGTTTTATTTATCATGGCGCACATGCCTTCCTGGATTGATCTGGCACTACCTAGATATTCACATGGATTCCTTTTTACACTTTTATTAACACCCAACATTGTGCGGTATCTTGATGTAATGTATTTTATTATTTGTAGGAAATGTGTGGATTTACAAGACTCACACGAAATTCAGTGCCAACCCTTCGGCTGCCAATTATTGTTGTCCAACAGTTTTCTACATGGCGTTCTGGCTCACAAACTGTGTTTACATTGTCCTACTTCTCTGCATCTGCTGCATGTATGGTGTTTCCATGTCGGCAAAGGATAGCGAATCATGATGCTGTATATATTAATTAAATTATTCATCACATCTTTATTGGCAGAATTTAGATGTTTTTGTCAGAAGGCTAGAAGAGTGGATGGAAATGATCCAAACTAATTTAATCTGAGTGGCAGTTAAATTATTGACAATCCCTATCACAATATAGAAGCTTGAATGAAAACATCAAGTATAACTGTTGAGACTTGGAGCTGGCAAGATACACATCCACCAACGTCGGTGAGAATACAGAATAATGGACAACAGTGGTGGTTTCCAAACACCAGGAGCCTAATACATGAACTAAGTTTGAACATCGAGACTGTCACATGCACCTCTGAATCCATGAACAATGGGTTGTCAGAGACTTTCACGTGCAACTATGAATCCATGAACAATGGGTTGTCAGAGACTTTCACATGCAACTCTGAATCCATGAACAATGGGTTGTCCGAGACTTCTAGTTATCACAGTTCTGGCACAAGAGCCCAGCAGACTTCCTCCAATGCTGTCCTCTTACAAGACAACTTTTACACCTGGCCACAGGGAAGGACTTGAAAAAAAAGTTATGGGCAGCCCTGATGACCTCCAACTGATGTTGCAGTTTATAGATGCGTCATGTGGATTTGTAAGGAGAATAAGAAATATATACTGACCCCCAAAAGAAACGATACAAAGACTTTGAGAGACTACTGAAGAAAAACAAAAAATTCAACATGCAACATTTACATTTACATGTTCAAAAGATTTTTTTTTTAATTATTAGAATTATGTTTTGGCATGTTGTGAACACAATTTCATTCTCATATCTTTTTAACATGCAACATGATTTGGGTTTTCTCCAGTAGTCTATCAGTGTCTTGGTATCGT
>JAUTWP010169927.1:0-10312 GCA_033042655.1 Cyathermia naticoides | reverse complement strand
TCAAACCACCCTGGGTTTATATACACGGTACTTGTGATGTATAAAAGACGTACAAAAACATATGGGGCTACTACGATCGCGGAACATGTAATACAGCTGTAAATTTGACATGATACAGGGTAAAATGATTGTGGTAAGCGTATTAACAGTGTACATGGATCGCAAGTGTTTGGGCACCATCTAGTCATAAATTTATCAAACGTACTGGATGTAGTGACAATGCACAATGGACGTACAATGACCATATTTTGGCGGTGACCATTTTCAACCTCTGCAACCATCAGCTTTCTCTGAGAATGCAGCCAAACCTACAATTTAATGTGAATGTGTGAAAGGGCCTTAAACCAACACCTTGTCCTAAGTCTATCTAGTTTTGACAAAGTCAACTGTATTGTGTCAGGTCAGGTCAGGTCATGGTGTTTATTGTCCACGTTCAGAGCGAGGCTGTTATAGCAGATGCTGTACTGTGTTTTGGAAGTGAAGTCTTTATACTATTGTTGTTATTTGTTATAGCAGATGCTGTATTGTGTTTTGGTAGTGAAGTCTTTATACTATTGTTGTTATTGTACGTTATGCACATACAGGGAGTTGTGTTCAAATCTTAATGTTACTCTGCATGATATTAAATATAATAACAAACCTGCATGTTTTATTATTGTATTGTCACTCAGTCTGCATGTAAATTGAATGCCAGGTTAATTCAATAACTGATGTAAAATGCTAACTTTTGGTGTGTTATAAGTTTTCAACCTTTACAGTTGTAAACCTGATTTAAAACACATTGTAATATTTCTTATTGTCTAATTATCTTTTTTTCAATGTTTAAATCTGGTCTAGCTATTTCACGTAATGTGTTATGAGAAACAAAACAAATACAGAATATTTTTAACTAGTTATTATAATCAGTAAAATTTTGTTTATATGACATTTTACCATTACCACTAACCTTTGTTGATCTTAGTGGTGGGATCTAGCTCAATCAGGAGTGTTCATATGAGTTCGGTGAGTTGAAGGATCGAACATTCTTGGCTGAACCACACAGATAAAAATACTCCACAACTGAATAATAGTTTTGTTTAATAATGCCACTGGAGCACATTGATTTTTTTTATATATCAGCGGCTATTAAACATTCATATGGTCATTTTGAAATTTCTTTTAGAGGAAACCCGCTGCTGCCACATAGGCTACCCTTTCCAATAAGCAGCAAGGGATCTTTTATATGCACTTTCCCACAGACAGGACACCACATACCACAGCCTTTAATGAACCAGTTATGGATCACTGGTTGAAACGAAAAATAGCCCAAACTGCAGATGGGACCACTAAGAAGGATCAATCCTACGACCGACCGCTTCAAAAGTGGACACTACCAACTGAGCTACATATCGCTACCCACAACTGGATAAAGGCTATAGTATATGTTAATGGGAAAATGTAGTGGGTTGACAAAAATTATGTATGATGACCATTAGCCAAAGATTATACAATCACTATGCACTAGTGGTATCATTAAATATATATATATATAATTATATATAATAAACAAAAGTTATAACAACATCCCAGGTATTATATAACAAAAAAACCACAAAGAGTTGGACAAACTGCCACAAGCGCTTTCATGTATTTAGCAATCATCAGGTGACAAATAAAATAAATTAAAAATAAACGTTAACAAATAACGTTTATTTTAATTTAATTTTATTTGTCACCTGATGATTGCTAAATACATGAAAGCGCTTGTGGCAGTTTGTCCAACTATTTTTTTTTTTTTTTGTTATATATATATAATTGGTTAATTTAAGTTAATGATGTGGTATTTAATTTATTTAACGAGGCCAATAGAGCACACTGATTGTTTAATCATCATACATATGGTCATTTTGATTCATTTCTTTAGAGGAAACCCACTGCAGCCATATAGGCTACTCTTTCTGATAACCAGCAAGGGTTCTTTTATATGCACTTTCCAATTACTGACCACCTCAAAGGCTACCAATTGAGCTACATCCCACTCCTGACACAAAGGAATATCATATATACATGTACATGTATATATGAAGATATGAAGAGGCTAGATGCAAAATGCTCCGTCCATTTTCTCTATGTAAATGGTCAGTTTCTCTTGAAACGTAATAAAATGCAAAGCAAGTGAATAAGAATAAAGAATTGCATGGCTTAAGGAGCTTTTTGACCAAGCATAGATTTTGATTTCAATACTAACAAGCTGGTCTGTATGTGAACTAGTTTTCTACCGGAATGACATAATAGTTTTGTATTTAACCTCTTCGTGTAGAAATGGGTATAATATAGATAATGCATCAATATAACATACATAATCAATCATTGATGAGATTGTTAATTAGTTGAACCAGCTTATACGTTATTTGTCTGGATAAAACTAAAAAAAGCTAGATAAAACATTAGATGAATATACAGTGAAACCTCTCTAAACCGGACACCCAGGGAAGCAAGTAAAATGTCTGGGTTTTAGAGGTGTCTGGTTTTCAGGGGTTAGATTTACACTAAATGGCCAGATTGGGACTGTATTTTTTGTGTTTTGAGGGGATTCCAGTTTAGAGGGGTTTCCGGTTTAGAGGGGTTTCTGGTTTAGAGGGGTTTCCAGTTTAGAGGGGTTTCTGGTTTAGAGGGGTTTCCAGTTTAGAGGGGTTTCTGGTTTAGAGGGGTTTCCAGTTTAGAGAGGTTTCTGTTATAGAAGGGTTTCTGGTTTAGAAGGGTTTCTGGTTTAGAGGTGTTTCTGGTTTATAAGGGTTTCTGGTTTAGAAGGGTTTCCGGTTTAGAAGGGTTTCTGGTTTAGAGGGGTTTCTGGTTTAGAAGGGTTTCCAGTTTAGAGGGGTTTCCAGTTTGAAGGGTTTCTGGTTTAGAGGTTTCTGGTTTAGAGGGGTTTCCAGTTTAGAGGGGTTTCCAGTTTAGAGGGGTTTCCAGTTTAGAAGGGTTTCTGGTTTAGAGAGGTTTCTGGTTTAGAGGGGTTTCCAGTTTAGAGAGGTTTCTGGTTTAGAGGGGTTTCTGGTTTAGAGGGGTTTCTGGTTTAGGTGGGTTTCACTGTATCATGATATAAAACATTGTTTATATGTATTTTTCATTTAATGGTAAGTATAATTTTTTTTATTTGTTGGTGCAAGTATTTATGCATGTCTTTTTTTGGTTTGTTTTATTAAAGAGACATCCCCTAGTTATTAACCATTACGCCTTTTCTTTTTGCTATTAATCCCATTTTTCACAAATAAAATTACATTTTACTTACATTTACCTGAAGTGTTTTTGAGTAATTCTGGTGTTTGTAATACCAGGAAAAGCATTTTTCATATTTCTTAAAAACGCATATGGATCTGAGAAAAATAAAAGTATCAAGCAGACAATGTCTAATTTATTTCTAAAGAGGATCTTCCCGTTTCTACGTCACAAGAGCAGGATGTAGCTCAGTTGGTAGCATGCCCACCTTTGAAGTGGTCGGTAGTTGGATCAATCCTTCTCAGAGGACCCAGTTGCAGTTTGGGCTATTTTCCGTTCCAACCAGTGGTCCACAACTGATTCATCAATGGCCTTGGTATGTGCTATCCTGTCTCTGGGAAAGTGTATATAAAAGATCCCTTGCTGTTTATTGAAAAGAGTAGCCTGTGATGACAGCAGGTTTCCTATCAAAAAAGTGTCAAAATGACCAGATGTTTGACGTCCAATAGCTGCCACATAGGGTACTCTTTTATGATAAGCAGCAAGGGATCTTTTATATGCACTTTTCCATAGACAGAACAGTACATACCACGGCCTTTGTTGAACCAGTTGTGGAGCACTGGTTTGAACGGAAAATAGCCCAGACCGCAGTTGGGTCCACTGAGAAGGATCGATGCGACGACCGAACGCTTCAAAGCCGGGCGCGCTACGGTCTCGGCTACAGCCCGCTCCGGGTGTCTCGAACCCTTCTCAATTTAGTTTCCGTGATTCAGAAAGTGCGAGAAATGTGAGACAACTTTGTGACCGGTTGACGACCCATGAAACTAAATACTTGTGACTGATTGAAGACAAAAATAAGAATCTGACATTCCGCGCACGAGACAGACTGGTGCGAACTGCCCTGGAACCCGTGGGAGCATGACAAAATTGCGAATCAATTGAGAAGAAATTGCGACATAACTAAGATTTCTCAATTGTCACGCATAACTGTTCTACGACTGTTGCACGATATTTGCGCGACCGTCGCAAACATTCGGACTTTAGTCGCGCTACATGTATGCGGAGCGCTCTGGTTTGGAGTCGGTACTGATATTAAACATCCAATGTCTCGACTGAGATTCGATCTCAGTGTCTAACAGCATCGTTTAACCACTGGGGCACGGAAGCTGGTTTGTCTATAAATTACATACACGTATTTATCTTGTACTTTGTCTCAGGCCGAGATAAGGTTTTGAATATGATAACAGTTTTATTGAATTTGAAAAACGTGTCATGGTGCAGACATTGGAACAAGAAGTAAACAAACAAACAATTTGATCGAATAAGATCATTTCAGCAATAGGCCTATTTCAGCTTTAGGCTGTCGGTCAACAATATTTAAAATTTTCATGTATGTTATATATAATCCGAGGTTTCCGCAGCTTATAGATAAAAATTGAAAGTTTCTGCAGCTTATAGATAAAAATTGAAAGTTTCCGCAGGTTAGAGATAAAAATGTAAAACATTTCCCCCCGATTTTAGCTGAATTTACGTACAGTGTGGAAAATTAAATTTTAATTCACGAATACACAATGCAACCACTAGTGGAGTTCTTTCAAAGTCACGGCCAAAGTTTTAGACAGTTTGTTCTCGACTTCCCTATGTTGTCTTAGCAAACACACTTCAGATTGGCAATGTCGAATTCGTCCCCGTCACATGATCTCAACCACACATCTCTTAGCGGTACAAGGTTTTGTCAATATTTTCCTTCATCGCAACATGCCTGGTTACTCAACAATCTGTTGGCCTCACGTGTTCCGAAAGTGGCACGTGTTTTAATGTTTATACCCTGACACGAGACAGTCCAGACTGGACAGACATTTTATACAAGATAAATCACTCATAGAATCAGTTTCGTGCTGGACATTAGCTGGATCACTTTCTGATTTCGTGGATATGTGTAGTTCTATGCAGTTTTTAAACAGAAAAAATTATTGTGGAATATAAGTGTTTGGAGGAAATAGAAAATCGTGCTTCTTTAAGAAAAATGTTTTCTATAATTCATTGATATCTGTGATTCTAAACAGAATTTTGAAATATAAGTGTTTTGAGGAATAATTTTTTTTTATATTATATTGTGTGTGGATGGATGGATTTTTACAATACTTTCTATAATTAAAACAGGATTCTTATTTTATTTTTTATATGGATTACAATAATTTGTTGCCAATTTAAATTGGTGGTATGAATTTAACGATTATTCTAGTCCAAGTTCGCCTGAAAGCTGCAGTGTGGAAGAAAAACATTAGAAAAAAGCTAGATAGGACACTTTGAAAATAACAATGAACATTCGATTGACCTTGGCTGTGTTTGTGAAAAAAAAGTTATTAGCTAGTGCCCTCAATTAGGTCTACTATACATAGTCAGATCATGTTGTTTAACGTCTACATACAGAGCCAGGCCGCCATAGCAGACGACTAGATATGGTGAAGTGATGATAATTTATATTAACGTGGTGTTTTTCTTTGATAATCTGCTATTGGAAACTTCTAGACGGCTTCAAGCTGTGAATCGATTTATTACTTCGACTTGAAACATACCAGATTTGCACATCGATGAAACCACTTACTTGATATGTAAGACAAAGCTTACTGGTGTATATAATTCAAACTACTTAATACGTAAAATAAAACATGTATGGTTATTTAAATTCAGTGAAACTGGTATTATTTGAGAATTACTATTTCATATGAGTGAAACTTCGTTTGACTGTTTTATATAAGACAAACTACTTGGTACGTATGATTATTTAATGTCAAGGAAACTACTTTGAATGCGAGACTTGGCATGCCTGATTATTTAAAGTCAGTGAAACTGGTGTTATGTGAGACTTGATACTTAAATTACTATTTCATATCACTGAGGCTTCGTTTGGCTGATTTATATACAAACTAGACCTACTTGGGATGTAAAACTTGGAATTGCAACAGCTTTACAAGTGAACTAGAAAAACTGTTTTAGTACTTACAATCATAAAACTAATTGGGACAGAATATCTTTCAAGCATGGTTGTGGAAAGAGTAGAAGCGGACAGCACAACGTGTGATGACGACGTTGGCATCATCAATGGTCTCACACCACAGTTGTGTATGCGTTTGTCATCAAGGCCAACGACATTGCATCAAGATCACGTTGCTGTCAATAACAACTTGTTGCCGCCTAGGATAGGTAATGTTTCATTCATATTTTAATTTACAACAGAAATAATAGAAACTGGTATGCTATACACCGTGTTAATATGATTAGATATACTGTTCAGGTTTCTGCGTTGGTTAAACTAATATTAAAGGTCTTGGAGTAAATTGCTCTAGTTCATGCCAAGGATTGAGAAGCGGGAAATAGTAGGAGTCTGACAGAGCTCATATTGTCAACACATTTCCAAATATCCACATACATAATATTATATCAAATGGCTAAATTATATATTAACATTAGCTACTGAAATTTAGTTTTAAATGATCAATTTAAAAAAAGGAAGTGGCAGATCCAGAAATTCCATTTAGCGGGCCGCCAATGACGAGCCTAAGTGCCACAAACGTCCCCGAAAATATTTCCATTGTAAAAAATAGAAAAGTAGCAACATTTTGGGTTGGGCTGTATACAATGCCTCCTAGATCCGCAACTGAAATCTCCAAATGACTTAAAATTGACTGAAACAAAATATGCGTTTAATGTAAGCACAGCTTATTAGGTTTCAATTTTATTTTAAAATCAATTTCTTCAAAACTAGTTTAATGCGGGAAATGCTGTAATTACTGTTTTGTTTTGAAATTCAGATTGTACTACACTAAATGGAAAGACAAACAGTAACAGAAGTGATGACATCTTTTTCATGGAAACAACGAACGATGTTCCATCTTCGTTAAAGTTTGGTTTGAATATTGAAAGAAAATGTTCCAACAATCATGAATTAAAGCATGGTTGTAGCCAATTAAAGTCATGTTCTACCAATTCCAATACCTTGCACAAAACCCAAAATTCATTAACCATAACCAATGAAGATACAAATGACGCAGAAAATGCCATTAACACACTGTTTGAAACAGGCTATTTTCGAAACGACCACATGTTTTTGGGAAAGGATGACGTGTGTTCTGATGTAGTAGCAGCACTGAAGTCAATAGTACTAACTGAGTGGAATCGTATTAACGAATTGCGTCATGAATCGAATTGTGTTAATACTGTTTGTGATCAACTGTCCGTTTTCAGTAAAAGTGTAACACATAATGGATTACCGGTCAACGATGTCAGCTGTACAGAGGAACAAAACCATGGATTGACCAAAGATTCAGCTAATCAGTTTGTAAATAATGGATTACCGGTCAACGATGTCAGCTGTACAGAGGAACAGAACCATGGACTGACCAAAAATTCAACTAGTCAGTTTGTAAATAATGGATCACTGGTTAATGATTTCAGCTGTACAGAGGAACAGAACCATGGACTGACCAAAAATTCAACTAGTGAGTTTGTAAACAATGGATCACGGGTCAACGCTGTCAGCTGTATAGAGGAACGGGACCATGGACTGACCAAACATTCAACTATTCAGTTTGTAAATAATGGATCACTGGTTAATGATTTCAGCTGTATAGAGGAACAGAACCATGGACTGACCAAACATTCAACTATTCAGTTAGTAAATAATGGATCACGGGTTAATGATTTCAGATGTACAGAGGAACAGAACCATGAACTGACCAAACATTCAACTATTCAGTTTGTAAATAATGGATCACTGGTTAATGATTTCAGCCGTATAGAGGAACAGAACCATGGACTGACCAAACATTCAACTATTCAGTTTGTAAATAATGGATCACTGGTTAATGAGTTCAGCTGTATAGAGGAACAGAACCATGGACTGACCAAACATTCAACTATTCAGTTAGTAAATAATGGATCACTGGTTAATGATTTCAGCTGTACAGAGGAACAGAACCATGAACTGACCAAACATTCACCTAGTCAGTTTGTAAAAACAGAGGAGCAAGACTCTGGTGCAATAATGGCAGAATGTTCAGAATTTAACATTCAACTGCAGGGATTGGGTGATAATACACTAGAAGACGCAATCCAATGTGGAGATATACCCACAATAAATGACGGGCACCATGCAGGTCTACAGACTACTTCACATGAAAAGGTAAGTCAATTCAATTCAATTCAATTGTTTATTAGCATTGAGCTATACAGCTCATCTGTATACATTACAGAAGAAAAATATACACAAGGTAAGTCATATAGGTCTAACACATGTATTAATTCATCTATACTGAGTTCTATTTATTCTCTAGTTCCAACTAGTGGTCCACAACTGTGGTATGTACTATTTTGTCTATGGAAAAGTCATATAAAAGATCCCTTGCTGCTTATCGAAAAGAGTAGCCTACGTGGCGGCAGCGGGTTTCCTTCTAAAAGTGTGTCAAAATGACCATATATGAATGACGTCCAATAACCGATGATAAGATAAAAATCAATGTGTTCCAGTGGCGTCGTTAAACAAAACAAACTTTACTTTTACCTTCATTTACAATTATAGAATATACGTAGGGAATTCGAAGCGGAATATAGTTCAGTCGGTAGAGTTTGGACAATTTTTCCGTTCCAACCAGTGCCACCACTGGATCATCAAAGGCCGTGGTATGTTTTGTCCTGTTTGTGAGAAACTGCCTATAAAAGATCCCTAGCTGCTTATCGAAAAGAGTAGCCTATGTGGCAGGGGCGGTTTCCTCTAAACCAAATGTGTTTGAACACGGGTTTAAACGGAAAATAGCCAAAATTGCAGCTGGGTTCACTGAAAAGTATCGATCACGCTACCGACTGAGCTACATCACGCTCGTCAACTTTAAAATGCGTCATAAAGTTTAATATTTGGTTAACCGCAATTGAAGAGAGAAAGAAAGAGACAGAAATAGTAAAAATTGAGAGCGAAAAAGAGACAAAGAGAAAGAAAGAGGAAGAGAGAGAAATAGAGAAAGAATAGATAGATGGGTGGATGGATGGATGGATGGATGGATGGATGGATGGGTGGATGGATGGATGGATTTATGGATGGATGGATGGATGGATGGATATAGACAGACAGACACACACAGATAAATAGAGAGAGACAGAAAGAGGGAAAATGGAAAAAGAGAGACACACACAAAGGAGAGATCAATGATAGATAGAATAAGACAGAGAAACAGATAAGAGAGAGGGTAGGGAAAAAAGATATCTAGAGTAAGAAAAAAAAGAAAAGATGGTGTATCTTCAGACAAATAACGTAATTTTCTATCACTTTTTTATTTCCCTATCTGGGAATGAGCTGCATTAGTTGTTGAAACGCTTGTCACGTAGCACGAGTTGATTAAAGACCATCGGTTCACGTCGTAACGAGTCACCAGCGTACAGCCTCAAGCAATTACTGGCTTGTGAGACCATCATTTGTATACAGAAAAAACCTAACTGGAGTTATCTCCCGTACACTGCCATGGCGATCTTAGAAAATGTGTAAGATTATCAGAGGAAATGCATGGGAAAGCAAATACGTTAATTGACTTACAGTGGCAGTTCCAGAAATTTTATTTAAGGGGGGCGTGTAATGACAAGTCTAAGTGCCACAAACGTTCCCAAAATTATTTACAACGTAAAAATATTGAAAAATCGCTTAATTTAGGGGTGGGTGGGCCGGATGCGCCACCCACCCCATGGAACTGCGCCTGACTTATGTGATCGATCCCTTTCAATCTTCATGACTGACATGTCCAATAGCCGATGATAAGATAAAAATAAATGTGCTCAAATGTGATAAATGACTGACAACAAAGTTATATGTTCACCTGTGTATTAGATATACGCAATCCCAGTCATGTTAAATGATTTAACATCTACATTCAGAACAAGCTGTTATAGCAGATGCCTATATTGGGCCCGAGTTATGACCTCGATCACCTCTATAGTCCCTGTACTGTTCTGTCTATGGAAAAGTGCATATAAGTTAGTTAGTTATATTTATTTTCGTGATTACATCCAATTAAGGTTCAAGCACGCTGTCATGGGCACACAGCTCAGCTTCCTGAGCTGTCTGTCCAGG
>JAUTWP010169916.1:0-10313 GCA_033042655.1 Cyathermia naticoides | reverse complement strand
CGTCAATTTCAGCACGTGCGTGACGTCACACCGTACTCGCTTTTTTCATGCGTTATGTGGAATTGGATACGCTGACAAGATGGCTATTGGTCAAATTAATCGATTTGTACATATTTTATTCAGAAGTGTTTTTTTTAATATTTTTACATTTTCGCGTTTCTTTTGGAGTTCAGTATATATTGGAGTGCTTTTACGGATAGGTACAAGATATCTTAAAAAATTAATATGCACTTGTTCTATCTCATCAGTCTTTTCAAACCCCCAAACTTCGCATCCATACAGTAATATTGGTACAACCATTGAATAAAATAAGTTTATGCGATATTCCAAAGACAAACAATGTTCATTAGCTTTTCTTAAATATAAAATAGTTTTTTGAGCCTGTTGTACCTGACTACTTTTACATAAATTGTTGTTTTATGAAACCAGATAGCAAGATATTTATATTTTAGTTTTTGATTCATTAATGTGTAATTTCCATCTTTGCCAATAACACTTGAAAGCACTGAGAAGTTCTTGTAGATCATTGGCACTTGATGCCAGTAAAATCGTATCGTCAGCATACATCATAGTTAAAAGTCTAAGACTAAGATCAATATATATATCTAACTCATACGCATTAATAGAAATACCTTTATAGCTACGTGACTTTAGAAAATCCTCCAGGTCATTAACAAAGAGAAAAACAACAACGGAGACAAATATTCTCCCTGCCTCAAACCAATAGTGCATTAAAAAAATTCGGATCGTGTCCCGTTCTTTTCAATACATGATTTAATTTCATGATACATATTATAAATTACTCTAAAAAAATTCCCATCAATATTCTGTTGAAGAAGTTTTGACCACAATCCCGCTCTCCATATTATATTATTAAAAGCTTTTTTAAATCAATAAATGCACAGTATAATTTCTTTTTTCTCCGTTTTAATAGTTCAATAAGTCCATGAAGTAAGAACATATGATCACTGGTCGAATATCCTTTACGATCCAGATTGAGCTTCTATCAGAATATTATTGTTTTCAACGTATTCCGTCAATCTATTATTTAAAACATTTGTAAACAATTTACTTAAACATGATAGTAAAGTCACAGGTCTGTAATTTTTAACACTATGTATATCACCTTTATTTTTATATATTGTTTTAATAATACATAATAACCATCCGTCCGGGAAGTGACCAGTGTCCATAATAAGGTTGAACAGCTTTGTATATAAAGGCAAGAGTTTATCAATTGTACTTCTAATATACTCATTAATAATGTTATCATTGCCTGCAGCTTTTCTTGTTTTCAGTTGTTTAACAGCCTGCAAAGGTATGAATACAAGGAAACTGAAAGGAGACATAAAACTTTAAACAAAAAACATACACAAAGGTATGACTACAAGGAGAATGGAAGGAAAGATGGATCATGCTACAGGTACCAGAAGAAAGTTGATGGGCGGAACCCAACTTTAAACAGAGCACGGTGCGTGACACTTTACCTTAGTATACTGAATGGATAAGGGGCGTGGAAACTTAAGTAAGCGCAGACAGGAACTGTGGGATGGCTGATACTACAACAAAAACATTTAAAGCAAGTCTCTATCAAAAGACCACTGGTGTATAACTGGTTTAACAAACACCGTGGTTTGTGCTGTCTTAGTTGTGTGAAAGAGCACATAAAAAACTCTGCCTTTTATCGATAAGATTAGCCTATGTGGCGGCAGCGAGTACTCTCCTACTAATATTAACATATATCCTGTAGCCTATGTGGCGGCAGCGAGTACTCTCCTACTAATATTAACATACATCCTGGACAGACGATTCAGGAAGCTAAACACTGTGCCCATGACAGCGTGCTTGATTCTTAATTGGATGTAAGCACGAAGATAAGTATAACCGGGAAACAAACGATGATTAAAGTGATGACTGGGAAGGTCATAATTCAATTGTCGACCGTCCTGGTGATTTCTTCAAATACAAACAGTAAGAATAATGGAATCCATTAGTCTTTTACAAATTATAATTATCAATATAACTAAACTATCTAAAATCACGAATCTTAGGAAACAATACATGAAACTATATCTGCCGAGGTTTTTTTTCATCATAATACAACACAAGGTAAATAATGATGATTAACAAAGGCACTGTTCAATGAAAACATAGAAGATTAGTGGATCTTAAAATCAAATGAAAAATCAAAGGGTTGTAGCAAATGAATGTTTTTAGTTCCAGGTAACAACACAATGATCATAGATGTGATTTTAATTACATTAATAATTACTTGAGCTGTCTGTATTCTAACATGTGTGTAAAATCTCAAAATATACTGACAGCCATAGAAAAGGAAGCACTCACTTATTTGACTCAGTTTATGTTTTTGTGGAAATACGGTCTGACCTATTAGGTATAATCAATGCGACTGGATGGAAGATCACGTCAAACCGTACTGTGTACATATGCTGAAACATGTTATTGTTCGGGAGCCGAATGTTTGAAAAATTCCAAAACGCACGAATAAAACTTGACGGAGTTTTCTATGGCTGTCAGTATAGTATCTGGAAAACGCTCTACAAAGGTATGTTTGGTGAACGATATATCACATAGACACACTAACTAAGAGTGCTAGGTACTAATACACCACAAGCTATAATAATTATATTACCTGTATATAAACAAGGCTGCTACAAGGACTATGAGTATGATGGATCCCAGTACGATGATCACAATGCCATACTCCGGGAAAGGCTCTACAAAGAAACGCAAACAAATGATAAACACCATAGCTCAGAAAAGTACATAAAACCATATGTGTATAGTGAATATTAGTTATATTTCACAAACTGGAATTATTTTATACATTGTACATGTATATACATTGGAAAATATGGTAACACTTATTTTGTTTAATCAATATAAAATGTCAAAATGTTGATTGAACAAAATATATTTATGTCATAACTCCAAACAATCCAACAACAATTCTCCTCCTGGGTAGGGCATCTGAAAGACCTAATGTTGTGCCCAAGAGGGGCTTGCTTGAACATTTTTCTGATGTAAGCACGTAAAATATGTCCAGTCCAGTCCAACAACAATGACCCCCACAAAACCCCTAAATAATAACAACAACAACAACAACAATTGACATCAGTATGGAATACTGCTTATAATTATTGATATGTTTTTTTTTCTACTTCACAAATTTACTTTGTTCTAAATATTTGGAGAATGTGATGAGCTTATTATATAAGATAACATAGATATTTTTACTTTCTTTAATCTTCCCATTTTATTGCGAACATAGATAAGATTTTGTTCAAGACTTACAGATAAACATAGATTGTTGACATTAACAACACCTCTATATGGAATTTATATTCAATCTTCATGTTTATCAGACAAATGATAGTCTAACGTCTAGTGGTTTGAAAAGGGTGATACAATTCATCAAATAAATTAGATATTTTGACAGACAAAGACAAATATAACTTGAGCCAGACTGAACTTTGCATCAATAAAGTGAAACACTGTAGATCACATCCTGATATTAAACAAAATATTAGTTACAAGCTATAATCGTAACGAAATGCAAAATGAAAGGCAAAACATCTTTGTTTAACGGCACCACAGTACTTAATCATTATTAGGTGTTAAACGTACGATATTTATGACTCATGCTATTCAGAAGAAACGGACTACCACCACATAGGTTAATCATTTCAACACAGGAACTGATCATTATTTTAATGTGTTTACATTGCCGATATTGTTAAAACACGCTGCCTATCAACA
This sequence comes from Cyathermia naticoides, assembly GCA_033042655.1. NCBI lineage: Eukaryota > Metazoa > Mollusca > Gastropoda > Neomphalida > Neomphalidae > Cyathermia > Cyathermia naticoides. Next base: position 6,533 of record JAUTWP010169916.1, on the reverse strand, counting down.
CGGCATCCGTTTTTTTTCTATAGGGACCTAATGAAAATATGTACGTATGTCAGTATGTCAGCATAGGTGTTCAAGCACGTTCTTCCTAGACATGACATCCGATGTCGCTGTAGTGCCCTACCCACGACGAGTAGAGGCTTTCCAACAAGCAGGATGGGATATTTCATACCCTTAATACCCACTGATAGTTTTGGGTTAGGTTGGTTATATTTATTTTTGAGCTTACATTAAATTAAGGTTCAAACACGCTGTCAAAGACACAGCTTCCTAAGCTGTCTGTCCAGGAGGGATGTTAATGTTAGTAGAAGAGAGGAAACCCGCTACCGTGCGGCACCTTTTTTATAAACGGCAAGGGATCTTTTATATGCACTTTCCCACAGACAAGATAGCACAAACCATGGCCTTTGTCATACAAAAATCCCATGCTTCAAGTCCAATAGCTTAACCACTGGGCCACGGAGGCCGGTCACTGATTAAACAATTTCCTGGGGTATCATTAAGCAATCGTTTTTTTCTTTATATTTGTTCCAAGTCAAAAACAACTTGAACATTAACGACTCTGTATGGAGCTCATAATTCATGGATGGTTGGGTAACCTTATCGGCACGTTATTACTATCCCATATAGATTACTAACACTTTGGTCGCGGTTGCCCAACGTCAAAGCACTGGGTTCCATGATGATTAAGGATTTCCTTTAAAAGCCATTACGGATTTGAGGACAACACAAAGGAACACTTATTTCCGATGTACAAGAGATTGCTCGTGTCCAGTTACACCCGCAATCACCGCCATTGATGCTCCAGATTGTCCAGTCGCTCGGGAGGCTGAGTGTGAAGAGGAAAAGATGCTGATGATGATGGATCAGCATTGGGAACAATTTGGACAGGAATAGTCTTGTTGTCTGATGATTATACCGTGTTATAAGCGCAATGAATCAATGCATATTTAACCACACCAGACGCTAACTAGGTGATGTATATGTTAAACATCGAACCCAGTCAAGGAGAACATACGAGGCACCATATGGATGCTAATAGTAACAGTATTTATTACTTTTCATCATTTTTGTGAACTCAACTAACAGGATATCTAAAATAAGACAGTAGCTATTATTTACCAAAATGTAATTCATGTATGTTTAAAAACCTGTATCATACAAATTTATCATTAATCTTGTTTAAGCTATTCAGACGTTAACATAGATCTTTAGAACCCTTAATAATGCACTTCGCTACTTATTTCACCAATATTGTTCCTCGGGGAAACCATACCACCTCACTCCCACTCCAATGAGGAAAAGAAAGCCGGTGGTTATTCAATAGGTTCTCGTCATTATTTAGAATTCAAATGTTTATTTTCCTTTAAGTTTACAGTGGAATTGGATTTACACATAAAACATTACTTTACAAGGCTGCACATACCATATTAGTGCAGGAGGATATAACATTTCAAACATGTACAAATATAAACATCTTATTATACACTGACCCATAAGAAAATAACACTACCATCTAAGAGAAAAAAACACACGTTAACAGCAGTTCTGTAAACACTCGTAGTTCTCCTGGTTATACAACACATGTACACTGAAGTAAAGATTGTTTTGTTTAACGACGCTACTGGAGCACTTTGGTTTATATTTTATCATCGGATATTGTACGTCATTCATATGGTCACTTTGACACATTTCTTTTAGAGGAAAACCGCTGCCCCCACATAGGATCGATCCGACGACCGACCGTTTCAAAGACGGGCACGCTACCGACTGAGCTACGTCCCGCTCCCAACATGATGGACATATATATTTGAGCATCTGTAGACTTGTTGCCATGTTGATTTTTATCTTATCAGCGGCTATTGTACGTCATTCATATGGTAATTTTGACATATTTCTTTTAGAGGAAACCCGCTACCGCCACATATGTTATTCTTTTTCAATAAACAGCAATATATATTGTATATGCACTTTTCCACAGACAGGACACAACATACCACGGCCTTTGATGAACCAGTCGTGGAGCATTGGTTGGGACGGAAAATAGCCCAAACATGAGGTTGGTCCACTAAGATGGATCAATCCGACATTTTGACCACTTCAAAGGCGGGCACTCTACCGACTTATAAAGTGTGTGAACACTTATTTTATTGTTTTATTTGTGCTGCATTTGTTTTTAACTGTACAATATTGTTTGTATTTATATATTGTATTTTATTACGTTGTAATGAGGTGAGATTTTAATAAACTATCTGTCTGTTTGTGTCTTATTTAGTGATATAAGCACACATGTACACTAATAATCACTATCATAAGACACATGTTCTAACATTCGCTGTGTTGGCAGAGACCACCTATTGGTTATCCAATTCTTCCACACGCCCTGACCCCACAACAAGAACACATACATTAATAGTGTTGCACTGCTTGGGATGAAAGAACACTCCCAGCTGAGACTCCTATCACTAACCGAATAGGTACAAACATTTTAACACGTTATCTTGTTTTCTGAATACAGGGATGCATGGAGGCCGAGCTGTTACGTTATTAAATACACTGGCTTCTTAGGTGGTCATACTTCTATCAGATGTTTTGATTGAAATCAGATTCATGTGTATCTCACAAAACAGTTCAAATCTTGTAATTATTATTCTGGTTTAATCAATCTCCGCCAACATCATATACTTGAGGTTGTACCTAATTAGTTTAGTTTTTCACACTAAGTAACATCTATATAGCTATTACAATGTTTAAATTGGATTGTGAATGTCTATAGAGAGTAAGAGAAAGACATGGTGATAGATATATAGATACATACATAGATAGGGAGAGATATAGAGAAACAGAGACCAAGGCTAGAGAGAGACAAGATAGAGAAAGATAGAGAGAAATAGACCAAGGATAGAGAGAGAGAGAGAGATAGAGAGAAACAAAGAGAGACCACAGTTAGAGAGAGAGAGAGAGCGACAAGAGAGAGAGAGATAGAGAGAAATAAAGAGACCAAGGCTAGAGGGAGAGATAGGGAAAGAGAGACATGACAGAAAAGAAATTGGTAGACAAGATATAGAGAAATAGAAAAAAAAAATTCAAAACTATAGAGAAACATACTGTATACTTTGACATTAGTACAAAAATAAATGTAACAAACATTAATGGCAAGAATACATAATTACACTCAACACTGTTATGATATGGAATCCTCGTTCCTTTGTGACATGCACCATAATCACGGTGCTTTACGTTTAGTCACAACTGGTAATGGTAATGGTATAGTGTTTAACGTGCTTACATCACAAACGTGTTCAAGGACGCCTCCCCTGGGCACGGCATCTGAGGTCCCCAGAAGCCCTACCCAGGGGCGGAAAGTTAGTTACAACATGTTGTACTGTTTAAATGTCTACAACTTACCATCAGGTGGGCACTTGGAACCATCAAAGCCGCACTTGGGCGTTTCTGGTGGAGGAGACGTCCGCCCGCCAGCCCAGTGTATTATCTTGCCCTTCACTGGCTCGTACTCCTTCTTGTTCCCATAGTAGTTAGCTACAACCTACAATTCAAACATAGACACTTTAAGTAAGACAGCTTTAAAGACGTGTCACCCTTCATCTGTCATAATTTTACTAACAGGTTGGTCTTTGTAAAAAAATATTTTACATTATTTTTTTATCATAGTAATTGGCTACAACCCAAAACTCAGAGACGACCTTAAAGACATGGGTTAAATTATACTTATTTCTTGTCAATGTCGATTAAAAATGTTGTCATCATTTTACTAACGTACATTATTTTGTACCCATTGACGTTAAAACGTAGGTCGAACTTTAAAAAAACAAATTCTATATTATTTTCTTCTCATAGCAGTTGGCTACACACATAAAATTCAAACAAACACACTGACAGAGATAAAACCTTAAAGACATGGGTTCAGCTAAACATAGACATTCAAGAGAACACCTTAGAGGTGGGTCCAACAATATTCCTTTCCAGTCGCATTCCACATGTCATTATCTTACTATTTGGGCTAGTTACCGTTCCAACCAGTGGTCCACAACTGGTTCAACAAAGGCCGTGGTATGTGCTGTCCTCTCTGTGGGAAAGTGGATACACAAATAAAATTCAAACAAAGACACTGACATAGAGAAAACCTTAAAGGCATGAGCAGCTAAACATAGACATTCAAAGAGAGAACATCTTAAAGTTGTGGACCACTGTTAGGAACGGAAAATAGACAAAAATGCAAATGGACCATTGAGAAGGATCGACCGAAGACCGTCCGCTTCACACATCATCACTTGAGCTACGTCCCGCTCCCTATACGTCTCAATCCTACGAACTGTTTCCTCGCAGTTTTGCTATTATCCAGTGAAATATGTAGATCTAGTGTGGGTTTGATTACTTTGAGAATTTGTGACAGAAATGTATGAGGAAAAACAGGGATACGATCAGTTCAACGCTCCAGTTCACTCTAAAACCGACAGTTGTCGATTCCAGTTATCTATCAAAATATGAATGACAAACGTATCATGTTTAAAACCGTAGAGACAAATATGCGAGGACATGGACCCAATAACCCAATGAATATCTGCCTAGATATCGAACAGACCCGTTGCTTGCGAAATGCGAACATAGCCTGTCTTAAAATATCCATTTATAGTCCGAAATTAGTATATGATACTAACACTTTGTCATCATAGCAATTGTATAGAGGGTTGAAATCAAAAACTGTCAATATCCAGAATTTCCTAATAAAGTTGTCCACCAATGAGTTCAGTTAGTGAACAAGTATATCTGTAATAATTGATAAGTATAACCTAATTAATAACTACTAGAAATGGGTTAACTTGAATGCTAGAAATTACTATGTTCACATAATATAGGATTTTCTTCTCAGCAACAAATGTTTATGTCCTACATATACGGTTCTTGCAGCGGACATAGACAGGTTTTGCTTTCAACCCTCGATATAATGTAAAAAAAATTGAGATACTTAAATCTCTTATTTAAAAGTGAATTTATTATGTTTTAAAATATACTTTTCAAATGATTTTGTTTTATCTTACCTGGTGTCATTAGAACTGATACTATAACATCTGCAACTAGTTTTCTTTAACAAATACATCACATTAAAATAACATTAATATATGTTTTAATGTTGCCACTAGACCACATTGTCTGTTTAATCATCGGCTATTGGAGGTCAAACAAGGTCATTCTGACGCAGTTTCCCATTAATAACAACGGATCTTTTCCATGCATCATCCCACAACCAGGATTAACACATACCAAACCTGGAGAGGTTCGACCCTTCGACCCAACGACACCAAGCCAGCGCTCTACTAATAGAGCCAAACCCCCATTCCCCACCGGGAGTAACGAAAATCATGCCAGCTGAGTACCGTACTCTATATTATATAAAATACATAATAACTGAGGTTAATACCAATGATTTATAAATGCCATTAGTCGAAATAACTACAGAATTATATTAATTTTAGTAAATCATTCTTTATTTCAAATAATGTCTGGACTCATCTTGCACCGTCTGAAATAGAATATTGACTATCCACATATTTCTGTTACTCACACACAAGTAACGATGGCATCAGACATTTTAATGGATAATGGAAACGCAAATCATCATTCAAATGACTATAGAGTAAAGAATCTAATTAGCAAAGTACATAGTTATAAAACGCAGTGTGTATGCAAGAAAAGACACTATATAAACCGACTTTTCAGCCCTGTTTTATTAAGTATATTAAACAGAAGAAAAGGTCAAGTAAGTCGTAAATCTTGAACTTAATCCTATCTAGTGATTATAAAATCAATAAAATATGCTTTCCATCAATATCAAATCATACAAGGGGTTTTTTTGGTCAGAAAATATGATAGAAATATCTCAGCAATACAGCTGTTTAAACTACAGTGTCTAACCCGGTATTTGTCTAATCAGGATTTCTGTGTAAACCAGCACGATTTTGAAGTACAGTCCAGGCGCCATATGCATGAAGAGCGTTTAACATATTTAATCGCGTTTAACATATTTAATCGCGTTTAACATATTTAATCGCGTTTAACATATTTAACAAGATATTTTTTTGCATGTATGGTATAGAGAGTTAAACACATTTAAATTTATACGGTCTTCGTGCATATGGCTCCACTTTCAGATCTGAAAACCTGGATAAAATCTGTCTATACAGACATTCTGTCTAAACCAGCATATTTTGTTGGTGCCAAGTGAATCTGGTTTAGACAGAGTTCACTGTACTATTTGAATAAAAAAGAAACCAGTTACCGGGGCACTTTGTTTAGATTTGTATTGATATTTAAATAGACTGACATGTTGTGTCACCCCAGTCCAACTGGGCTAACGGAAACCCACTTGTTTCAGTTAGTGTTAATGTGCACCCTTGCTCCCTCCCCCTTTTTCTGTCCCAGACGCGGTGGGTGGATAAAACCATAAATTGCACCCAGGAGAGGCGTCTGCTGGACTGGACTGGACAAAGGTTTAACGTGCTTACGTCACTAAAAAG
>JAUTWP010169905.1:0-10314 GCA_033042655.1 Cyathermia naticoides | reverse complement strand
AATTCTACAGTTGTATGTTATATTCATTCTCATGTTCATACCACATACGCAGAGATTTGCCATAGTTTTGTGTGAAATTACAGTGTGTTATTATGGTTTAATTCTACAGTTGTATGTTATATTCATTCTCATGTTCATACCACATACGCAGAGATTTGCCATAGTTTTGTGTGAAACTACAGTGTGTTATTATGGTTTAATTCTACAGTTGTATGTTATATTCAGTCTCATGTTCATACCACATATGTAGAGATTTGCCATAGTTTTGTGTGAAATTACAGTGTGTTATTATGGTTTAATTCTACAGTTGTATGTTGTATTCATTCTCATGTTCATACCACATACGCAGAGATTTGCCATAGGGTTGTGTGAAACTACAGTGTGTCGTAGCTAGCTTAGTAAGCTACCGATATTATGGTTTAATTCTACAGTTGTATGTTATATTCAGTCTCATGTTCATACCACATATGTAGAGATTTGTCATAGGGTTGTGTAAAGCATTGTTGTTTAGCTGTCTGTCTTTATTATGGTTTAATTCTACAGTCATTCTCATGTTCATACTAACATGGACAATATTGTGTATAAAACCTCACTAACACAACTTTACATATACTTAAGCTTTGTATTGTTATGTAGTTAGCTTCCTTCATGATGGTTTAATTATTCTACAGTTGTATGGCAAGGGCAAGAAATTCAACATTGATGATGGAACTTATAATCTACGAGTTTGTCAATCAAACATTGCTTTCTTTTGCAAGATGATCTTTTGCTAATGATTTATGCTACCAGTACATTGATGGTGTGTTCAGTTCTACCATTGTTTTATAATTAATACTGTTAATCATTCTCAGTAATTTAAAACATCTATTACTGCGTGCAATTTACTGATAATTCTCTAAGGTAAAGATAAAACACTTTTCATTAATTTTAACTTTCCACCATCTGAAATATTAAGAAACTCTATTCCACAGGGACTGTTGGGTAACAGAGGATGGTAGTTTTAAGGAAGAGAAAAATAGGACTTTTTTCTTTATCTTTATCTAAGCAAATTACCAACTGACCATATATTACAATGAGGTGTCAGTAGTCGGAGTTTTCAATGGATTTAATAAGGCTTAGGTAACTAACACTATTAGCAGGCCGTCCGAGGCCAATCTTTTCGATGAGAAAGAAGCTGAAATGAAATTAAGTGAATTTTACTGAGGACTCATGGGAGCCCATTTCTCTTCTTGAGCAATGTTTTTTACACTTTTCCTCGGACCTTTTATCCACCTCTTTTGACAAGATCAGGAAATTTGCAAAAAGATGGATGATGCTCCTCATCAGTGGAAACTTCACTCTGACCTCCATCCAATTACCGGGACAGGAGGACAGCCATGTTTTCATCTTTCAGACGACTTAATGAGCAGAAACAAAAAATTGGTGTGACATTTTGTAGCACCCAGCTCCTACTGGCCACTGCTGTGTTTCCTGCTATTGTAGCAGAGTTGTGGTAATCATCGTGGTTTGCTCAATGTACAAAATGGATGGTGACCTTTTGTTTCTATCACAAACCACTTAATAGCCGCGCTGGCATACCACCAGGGCTTGGTCCTCCCCCATGACATTTCACTCATCAATTTACTGCTGAATCACAGATACAGTTAACAAGCCACCAAACTCTCACTGATATAGTCAAGATATTGTCAAAAAAATTAAATTGTGTAACGTAGTTGGGAGATATTTTAATTTTTTATAATATATAATAAATAGTCAAGATATTAAAAAAAAATTGTCACATGATATTAAATAGTCAAATGATAATTGTAAAAATTATATAGTTGAGAAATATTTAAATTTTTATATATAAATTATTATAATACATTGTTATAAAATAAAATATTATTTAAAATGATGATAAGATAAAAATCAATGTGCTCTAGTGGCATTATTAAATAAAACAAACTTTACTTTTTGTAATAAAAATTAATACAGTGTACTCTGACTAAACCAGCATTAATTTTGTCTAATCTAGATTTCTGTATAAACCAGCATGGTTTTAGAGTCCCATCCAGTTACTGTAACTGGATAAAATCTGTCTATACCGGCACTCTTTAAACTAGCATAATTCATTGGTCCCAACTGGATCTGGTTTAGACAAAACCCACCGTAATATGCAGACGTTTACATTGAAATAATGTGCTATGGTTTACATTGTTTATCTAATTACTTTACTTTCCTGACATGCATATTAATTTCTGTTGTTGAGCGGTCTGAGACATGTTGTATTTATTGAGACTGTTTTGTTTTGCAGCATCCATACCCCTCAGAAGAACAGAAAAAGCAGTTAGCACAGGATACAGGCCTCACTATCTTGCAAGTCAACAACTGGTAAGTTATTTTCCTGCTTGTTTTTACACACACATCTTCTACACAATGTTTTAGCCAAGTCAAAACAAAAGGTTGCACAAATTCTGTACCTGCGAAAGAAGACGCTTGTGAAACGAACTTGTGGATTGTTTATAAATGAACCAAATCTTTGTTGATGTTAAAAAGCCAATATACCAATATCTAGGCTTAGTAGCGTGATGGTGTTTTTTTATATAGAATAATGTTAACTTTATTTTTTTACAATTTTTCATACAAAGATAATTTATAAAGTAGTAAAGCCATATTTCAATACCTAGGCTTAGTATAGTATAATTGTTCTGTTAATGTTTTTATAAAGAATTATGTTAACTTTTTTTTACAATTTTTCATTCAAAGAGAATTTATAAAGTAGTAGAGCCATATTTTAATACCTAGGCTTATTGTAAGTAAAATTGTGGTAGTTTTTTTAATGTAATTTGTGTTTTGAAATATATTTTTTTATCCAAAGTGAATTTATAATGCAGTAAAGCCAATATTCCAATTGAAAGCTTAAGTCTATGTAAAGTTGTGTTTGTGGGGTTTTATACACAATTATATCATCTTTTTTTTCATCAGTTTAATTTTTTATACTATGTCAATATAGAATATCTAAAATGCAATGTATCAATACCAGGGCTTAGTAAAAGTCCTGTGATAGTTTTTTTATACAATTATGTAAGCTTTTTTTCATCAATATATTTTTATACAGTGCGTTTACAATGTAGTGAAGCCAATATTTCAATATCAAGGCTTAGAATATGTCAATTATCCATGCTAGTGGGTTTTTATATACAATCCAGTATGATTTGTTTTCATTAACTGAATTTTCTATATAATGACAATTTACAGTGTAGTAAAGGCAATATACCGGAACAAGAACAAGAATTTATTTACACTTGGACCATTACCCAATGGTATAGGAAGAATATATGAAGTGTTCAGTCACAAAATGCGATATAGACCATTTTGTCACACAACACAAATTAATAAGTTTATTGTTTCAATGTAGTAAAGCTAATATTTCAATATAAAGTTCAATTATGTGTAAAGCTACCATACTAGTTACGTATACACAATTATTTAGATTTTTTCATGAACAGAATTTTCTATACAATCACACGTAACGATGACAATTTTCAATGTTGTAAATCCAAGGGAAATAACTTCAGAGAACATAGGATGACATCAAATATTTTTGAATTATAGTCAGAAGTAGAGATAAGTGTTCTATGGTTTAACTGAATCACAGATCTATAAGTAATATATTTATAATTCATTAAGGAAAAATAACCAATATTTTAATTAAAAAATCACAAACATAACTCAGTCACAACCAGTAAAGAGGGGTGAAATGTTTTTAATTAAGTTTGAAATCTACAATGGCACTAATTCTAAAAACAAATCAATAAAAATATTTATTTACAAATATTGTTTTTTGATATACATTTTATAACAGATAATCAAGTTTCAAATCTAAAATGGCACTTTAATTCTAAAAAAACATTAACGAAAATATTTATTTACAAATATTGTTTTTTTTTATATACATTTGATAACATATTAGCACAGTAAATTTAACTAATAGGTTCAAATCATGTTTGAGAAAAAAATTGGCAAGAAAGAGTTTAAATTTGACCGTAAAATAACTCTGTGGAATTGTTCACTGAAGAGTTGAAAATGACCTTTTCAGTGTGTGCTAGCCGTCGCCACGCAATCACAGATGCAAAGAGAGGTTCTGGGCTCTCGAAATCACTTGGCACATCTTGATGATGTCACTGGATGAGGGGGTGAAACCCAACTAATGAGTCATCCTCTCCTACAGGGTCCTCCATACTGCACTCTAAGATGCAAGTTCCAAGTCCCATTTGTCTAATTAGAGTTTGCCAGCATTGAAGTCACTGCCAGATAACCAAGCAGTAAACTTCTTCAACGGGTTATACCTCAGACGTATTCCATTATATGTTGGCCATATTTTCACATATTCGTATCAAGCATTAGTTTGGGCAGCAGACGGAATTTAATCACTTTGTACTGTGGCTAATGACTCTTGTAACATTTCCTCATAACAGCTGAAGAAGACTTTAATTGAGAACCTCGTGTTAAATTATGTTGGGATGCATAACTACTATTTCTGTCCACATCAAGGCATATTGTTTAATGTCTACATTCAGAATCAGGCTGTTTTAGCAGACACATCCACACATTACCAAATAGCGGATTTAATTTTTTGTGCAGGGAATCGTTAAATAAATAATTTTTATCTGTCCACATAATTATATTTATTAATTCTCATTAAAATGCTGGTAAAATATTTTTATTTAAAAAATTTATTTGTGTAATAATTCTTAAATGTATGTAAATAATAAATTTATAATTTTTTTATAAAAAAATTCTACTTTTTGTAAAATAATTGTTAAATGTATTTAAAATAAACTCTGAGAAAATAGTTGTGTCAATTCCTTTTGTTTTGATAATAATTAAAATATATTAGTATATATATAGTATTAAAAAAAGTTTTATTGGGAATTACATTTTTACACTATTATTATTATTTTTTAAATTATACTGATAAAAATAATCTGGGTATAAATTTGTTTATTTATGTAGATTTTTATTAATAAATATATTTAAGTGATATCAAAGTACAATTTTTGGTTTCAGTGAAATTCAATTACTAACATAAATATATTTAAAAAGGTTTGATCGTTTGAATGTTTGAAACATTGAAATGATGACCTGCTGGCGACTGGTATTATCCCAGCTAAAATATCATAGGTTAAACAAAGTTCATTGACGTTGTTCATTATCAGTATCCTACATAGAGCAGAGCCCTAATTAAATTAATTAATTATCATAATTAGAGGTCATATTTAGTGCTATTTTTAGAAGAATTATGTTGAAAATATATTCTATACAAATTTCAAAAAATAATTTGTTAAAAAGATTATTTTATTTATTTTTTATGATTTCTGTGTTAAATATGACATTACCTTTTAGTTCAAATGACAGGGGTTCATATATTTTATTAATAATATTTTTATAGAATGTACTATATTTATTAATGATATTTTTTATAGAATGTACTATATTTTATTGAAGTTATTTTTATAGAAAGTGTTATAATTTACTAAGGTTATTTTTGTATGAAGTACCGGGTACTACATTTTGTGTAAGAGAAATGACAAGAAAAGCGGGATCACTTACTGCTTGTCCTTGAGTAATATCTTACTCATTTCCTTGTTCATTTCCTCATAGACTATCAATCACATTTGTCTCTGTTACTTTAACTCTTTACGAGCCTCTGTAGGAACACTTCCAACTTCCACAGTAACCCATACTGGTATTGGTTTAATGCAGAGCAATGGGTCATTTCTTCTATACTGAAATCCTGGAGGTATTTTTAATTGTCCGCACTTTTTTTAAAGAAAAATGGTCGATATTGATCAGTTATTGTCTTATTTTCCATCTATGGGCCTACTATTTAAAATTCTATTTATTAAAAAGAGTAGCTAACATAATTTTTTATGTCAGGTCAGGTAAAAGTTTTACGTGCTTCCATCAGATAACTGTTCAAGCACGCTCCCATTGGGAGCAGCCTCTGACCATGGCCAGGGGTCGTTCCCAATGTAAGATTTTACATATAATAATGTGGCACCTAATAACCCTGATTAAATGTTCGATGTGCTGGTGTCTCAATAAACAAACAATTCTTCTTTTTTTCTACTGAATAAACAATGTGCTAAGAAGTCACTAAAAGCCATCATTTCCCTTTATGACAGTCATGGAGCAATGTGAAATTCTCGTTAGTATTGTGAGTGTAATAGATACTACAACTGACTACATCTCAGGTGTATCACCAAGACAGATCTTCTCCTACACGAAACATGGATGATAATACATTTTATAACTGGGATGAGATTCTTAATTATAACATCATAATACAAAAATGTTTGTTTTATATATCACTGATATAAATATACTAAATGAAACAATGGATGACAAAACATTTTATAATTTTAAACACTGGTATGAGATTCTTAATTATCACATTATAATACAAAATGAGTCAGATCTCCATCATCAAAGATTAATGACAATAGGCCATGCTACTACAAACATCAATATGTTTTTTATGAGATTCTTAACCGCAATGACCCTGAAATCTTCATTATAGCATGTTGATTTTTATCTTATCAGCGGCTATTGGATGTCATGGTCATTTTGACACATTTTTAGAGGAAACCCACTGCTGCTACATAAGCTACTCTTTTTGATAAGCAGTTAGGGATCTTTTATATGCACTTTCCCATAGATAGGACAGCACATACCACAACCTTGTTGAACCAGTTGTGGAGCACTGGTTGGGACAGAAAATAGTCCAAACTGCAGATGGATCCACTGAGAAGGATCGATCCCACGAGCGACCACTTTAAAGGCGGGCACACTACCGACTGAGCTACATCCTGCTCCCAGATGGCTGGCTGGATGGATGGGTGGGTTTTGGGTGGGTGGGTTTTGGGTGGGTGGATGGATGGATAAATCAACAGATAGATGGAGGTACATACAGACAAAGAGATGAAGGGACAGACAGACAGATGTTCAGGATGAGATCAGAATGTGGATGCACTGATAAAACCAATCTTATTGATGTCTACATACCTGCACAAATAAGAGTGGTCCATGGAAACACGCACCACATACAGGATACATGTCATCAGTTTTATTACAAGATTAAATATACGAATTCGAAGACCTGCAAAGAAAAAAGAAAAATATTTAACAATAATTACATTAGCAGCAACATTGTCCTTCTCAAACAAACCTTTATTACACCCCAAAGTAACAGATTGTTTGTTTAATGCCACACCAATACAGTCAAACCAAGGGAGTAACAAAAAGTGGCTTCTTAAAACAGGTGGCTTCTTAATACAGGTTATATTATACTAAATTAGCTGATTTGGGAGAAAATAAAGGTGACCTTTGAAGACAGGTGGCTGCTTATTACAGGTGGCCGGTTGAGCATGTTTGACTGTATTTGTTTTATATACATGCCTTTATTTATAGACCATATGACCAAAATAACATAATGTTTTTTTTTATATATATTTCGGAGTTTTATTTTTGCTAATAGTCTGGCAAGCTCATGGTCTAGTGGACAAACATTACATTACTTGATTCCCAAATAAGTACCCGTTATCAAGATAGAGACTAAAATCATAAGTCAAGGACTCCACCCGCTGTTTAATTTGACTTTACCCGTATTTATGAGTTTTTCCGTTATGCCTGACATGTCGCTTTTTTCTATCTTAGCCATTTCTTAAGAATAACAATTTACCAATCACAGAAAAAGCCTCGAAGACAGGTCTATTATAAGAGAACAATTTCTACCTTTGTCGCTAAGTCATATTTTCAACAATAGAACATTCACACACTAATATAGCAGCAGACATTTTAAACATCTTCGTTCTTTGTGTCTCTTTCTTTCAGTGTTTATAAAAGCTTGCTAAATTATATACATGTATCTATTGAGAATTGAAATTCATGCTTCGTATGACACATTTGCATATCATTGGAGAGGAGGACACAATAATGAGATTGAAGAAAACACTGATTGTCGAATGATTGTATCTGAGTTTAATTAATTTTTTTGTCCAGTGTGGACAGCCAGCAGGAAGCTGTGCTTGACAAGAACAGAAATTAACTGTAGTTTTGAGTTTCCCGTTAGAATGTTGTCGGACAAAGGCTGAGGTCTGCACGGGTGGCTAGTTGGGAACACTGACGTAAAATGACTTAAATTACAGTCTTGTATATGTTTCTACTTGGTGTGACCATCAAAAATGAATTTTTAGTTTTTCTCAAAAGCCGTAATGTTTTTTTCATTGGCATCCTCCTGACCTCGTGCTTATGAAACTTTTACAGTCCAGACTTTAAAAGTTTTATAAGCATGGAGCCTGGTCATCAGATCTATCATTTCATTGAAATTTCCCATTCCACCTTGTGGTTCATAACTGATAGAATTATATAAAAGACCCCTTGATGCTTATTGTGTATCTGTGTTGGTGTGTATGTGAGCGCCCGTCACTGTGCACGCACGCACACGCGTGTGTGTGTGTATATGTGTGCGTGTAGTCTTTAAACCTTTACTATATTCCCATTTAAACCAAACCACACCTGGTTTATCACAATCTGTGGTATGTAATATAAAAGACCCTTTGCTGCTTATCAGAAAGAGTAGCATATGTGGTAGTAGCAGGCTTTCTCTAAAACACTATTATAATAACAATGTTTGACTCCCAATAGCCAATGATTAAAAAGCAATCAATGTGCTCTAGTGCCATCTTTAAGTAAAACAAACTTTACTTTTCCTATAAAACACTGTCAGAATAACCAATAGCCGACTATTTAAAAATCAATGTGCTCCAGTGACGGCGTTAAATAAAACAAACTTTACTTTACTTTTCCTCTAAAACAGTATCAGAATAACCAATAGCCGACTATTTAAAAATTGATGTGCTCTAGTGACGCCATTAAATAAAACAAACTTTACTTTACTTTTCAAACTCAGTCAGAATAGCCATATATATATGACGTCCAATAGCCGACTATTTAAAAATCAAATGTGCTCTAGTGACGGCGTTAAATAAAACAAACTTTACTTTTCCTCTAAAACACTATGACTCAGTATGAGTGTCAGAATAACTATATGTATGACGTCCAATAGCCAACTATTTAAAAATCAATGTGCTCTAGTGACGGCGTCAAATAAAACAAACTTTACTTTACTTTTCCTACTATCAGAATAACCAATAGCCGACTATTTAAAAATCAATGTGCTCCAGTGACGGCGTTAAATAAAACAAATTTTTACAGCTGAGATAAAACTGGTGTCATGCTACTTGTAAATAGGGTCTACTTATTTGTTGACTGTAAACAGCGGAGTTGTGCAAGCTCTACTAATATTCAACCCTCAATGGGCGTCAATGAAAGCCCATCCACCCAAGTGTGAGCAGAAAGTCATTTCTATCTCCTATAAGGCACATCACCATTTGACCTTTCACCTGCCGCCACGCAGAGGTGTGCCCCGCTCGTTTGTTACCATGGTGATAACAGAAACAGGTGTTATAGTGTCCCTAAGAACAACAGCCATCAGTTTGTGGTCGTCTGTTGCTGTGGTGATAATAATAACAAAAGTTGCGGGTATCCCCGTGACATGTTTGGACAAGTTTTTTAAGATGTTGGTGATGAAATTTAATGTTTGTTTGTGTTCTAAAAAAAGTATTCAGGATGTTATGATTGCCGGTGGTTATACGTACGGTTAGACTTCGTTTAATGGGCACCTCTATATAACGGCCACCTACCCATAATGGCCATACTGAAACACACCCACAAAACACATTTCTCGATTTATGACCTCTATATAAAGGCCACCTGTCTATAATATCAATTTTCTGTTGGTTCCTTGAGGTTGTTATATTAAAATTTGACTGTATTTACAAGTTTGACTGTATTTACGAAATGTAATTCAATGTTTAACCACATACCGTTACTTTGTATTATGCTAGCACACCTTTTTAACTTTTTTATTTCATGTATAATATTTACAATACATTATTCAGTGTTATTATACAACTTAACACTTATATTTTATACAGGACATTTACAAAACTTAGTTCAATGCTATTTATATACAACTACATGTAAATTTTTTGTTAATTTAAATTTTTTATAGAATATTTACAAAACCTAATTCAATGCTATTATACAACTAATTTTTTTTTATCATTTAAATTTTATACAGAATATTTCAAAAAAAAAATTCACATGTTATATCAAGTACTCTATATAATTATGGACCCAGCTGCAGTCTGGGCTATTTTCCGTTCCAACCAGTGGTCCACAACTGGTTCATCAAAGGCCGTGGTATGT